>JAHWFP010150426.1:123598-148036 GCA_023313725.1 Lithobius niger | reverse complement strand
CCCCCCCCCGAAAAATATATTCCAAATGTCGTTCAGCCATATTTCCCAAAATATGCAGAAGAATACCAAATTTCATTCTTTAGATTCTACTTTTTTTCGGGATGTCAGTTTAGGTTGCCATAAAAAAAAACTTGAATGGGATCTTATATTAAAAAAAATAATAATTTGAATTATTTTATTCGCTACGTTATTAACACCGTAAGTGAGCGAGGACTAATAGCGACAGCAAGCTCTGGTAGGCTGTTGTGTGGGCGATCATCTAATAGCTCGGCTGACAAAGCAACATGAGCGCCATTTCGTACCATAGTTGAAAACCACGAGGGAGAAATGCAGAGACAATGCAGAATGAGGCATTAGCACGCGCCTGACAGGGGAAAGAAGTGCAAGACACTGATTGAATAGCTGCTGTAATGTGAAGTGCGTGGGGCAAGATAGCCTAATGGTTAGCACGGCCATCAGGTGTGAAGAGGTCCATCCTGACCTGATCCTGATCTCAGCCACCCTTGCATTTTCGGAAGAGAAAGGCTCAGCGATGCCTCGTGGTCGTGTCTATTGTGGCGTATAAAACATCTGGGAATTTTCTATTGGAATTACCTAGCAACATTGATCCTCTCGTTTTCTGGTGCCATGGCTTCTGCTTGGAGCGCGCCAAAACTACAGTAACCGATACCACTGCGGAGTGCAGCGAGAAGTGAAAACCACGAGGAAGAAGTGGAAAAATGGCTGACGATGTGAATTCTTTACAGCATCCGTCCTCCCACGTGTAGTGAAGGATGTTGCCCACCAAGGGAGGGGGGGGGGAGGCTGTTGAAGGGGAAGTAGAATTCGGGGGGGGGGGTACCTGTTAGTTATTTTAAACCAATTTCTGTTTAGGTAATCTGAAAACGGTTTAGAAGTTACAAGCCTAAATCCATTTTTTGATGCCGTTATTAGCCGCCATCTAGGATTTTTACAAAAATGTTAGTAGGAACTTTCTTAATGGATACGTTATTCTGGATGTTCGTAACCAGTAGGCCTATGTGTTTAGTCTGATGAACGTTTAAAAGTTACATGTGAAAATCTGTTTTGTTGAACGCCATTTTTGATTTTTATCAACTGTCATATCTGGAGTTTTATCAACTGTTTAATCAAGTACATCCGTGCTTAGTCGTATTTCAGGAAATATTCTTACCAAATTTCATACGAATAGATTCATGCTTTTGACCGTAACTAACAAAACAGTTTTTTTGGATGATAGTTTGGGCCGTTATGTTGAATTTTCATAAAATTTGTCTCCTTTGATGCTTGTGTTAGTCTGAATATTCGTCACCAGTTTGTGTGCAATCTGTGTAAGTTAAAGCCAAAAACTGTTTTTGATTGCCATCTTGTGCCGCCATTTTTTAATTTTTTCAACGTGTGTAAAATCGAGTAAATGTGGCTTTTAGCAATCTTGCTTTTAGTCTTCTTTGAAATTACCAAATTTCATTCGAATAGGTTCTTGATTTTTGGCTATAATTGCCATAAACTGTTTTTTTTTATATCATCTCGGGCCGCCATCTTGAATTTTCATAAAAGGTGAATAGAGCCATGTAGGTAGTTAACACATACGACCTTCCTTGTTGTATGTGTTATTTGGGATCATCGTAACCAGTTTATACTCAATCTGATAAACAAATAGAATTTACAAGCCAAAAGCAGTTTTTTTTTTGTTTGGATGCCATTTTGGATATCTATCAACTAGGCAGTAAAAAGCCAAGTTTGTCTAACGACGTTCGGCCGTATTTTAAAGAATATTTCTGCCAAAGTTCATTAGGATCTGTTGGTGCGTTTGACCGTAATTGCGAAAAAACGCAGAAAGACAGACAAACTGGGGAAAATGGCGAATCTTCGAGTAAAACTGAAACTCGTTCACTCGAGCAATTTACACGCTCCTTGTCTGATGTCGATAAACGAAGGAAACAACGGAGCATTGTTTTCATTCGTGAAAAATTGAAGGCTATAGATTAACAAAAAAAAAGGAATTTGTTTCAAAGTGTTGGTAATTTGACGTGGAAAGAGCTTGATATTGGGTTTAAGTTGGTATTGAAAGGTCTTGCATAAGGCCTTGAAAATGGTTTCACATATTGTGCACGACATTATGGTGAATTTACGGTGAAATCTGTCAATATGCGGGTTGGTGGTAGAAATATCAAGTGGGCGACTCCTATCAAATAAACAACCGTGTTGACTTAAAAATCGGGAGATATCTCAAGTTAGTGTTTCACACTGACAAATAACATTTTGCCGTGAGCATGAAACTTGGAGATGGCTTTTTGACATTTTCTGAAGCTTAGGAGTCGAAGCAAAATCTGTTATGCAATTGAATCTGGTTGCCATGGAAATCTCAACCCAAGTTTAGAGGATGGAAATAGACATGTCGGGTAGAAGCAAAGTGGGCTAATGGGTAAAGGATGGCGCTGAATAAGCAGTTCGCGTTTGGCAATGTGTTTATCAGTAGCGCGTAGCCAGTTGATTTCCTGGCTAGTGACTTGGGATGATTCAAAGCTGATTTTTTTGGCGCACGTCCCAAACCAGCTGTCCAAAATTGGTTGGCATTTTTTTTTTTTGCACTCAATTGAGAAGAAAGTGAATAATGTTGCTTGACAAAGTGCAGTTTTAAGAGTAGTAAAAGCTGAATAAAGACTAGTCAAAAAATTCCGGTTAAGTAAATTAATCATGCAGTTAGTTAATAAAGGCCGTCACTTTAGCTGCTCGTCTCGACCCCAGTCGGTGGCCCAGGAAGCTAACCACCCGCGAGCCACTCACATCCAGCCAACCGCAGCTCAACCACAGGTCAATAGGGTCGTTTTGTTTGCTATAGTGGTTCTTCTGTTTCTACCCCATCACCTCCATGATTTAAGAGCTGTCATTGTTAACGCAGAAACGTCAACTAAACATGTACAAAGCTGTGGTATTCCAAAAAAGTTTTCGTCGTTTGAAACTTCGCGCCAACGTATCTCATAACAGAATGCAGGTTAAATCGTCTCTTTTATGGGCAAACGAAAACGTAGCAAATCAGGTTTCAATTTAGCCACTGTATCTGCTTTTTGCGACTTCGCAAAAATCGCCTATAGTGGCTAAACTGAAAATTGATTTGCTACGTTTTCGTTAGACCATAAACGCCATGATTCAACTCAACTAGTTTGATACTAATTATGAGATACGTTGACGCGAAGTTTGTGAGGGGTCATAGGACCCCAAACAAAGGAGAGCAGCAGCTGTCCAGTGGTCAAGAGTCCCGGCCTCTGAACCAAGAAGACGCTGATTCAAATCCATCCAATACGGGGTCATCGTGCTCACAGCGCGTAAACCTCACCCTTTGTGGCACAATCATTTTTTTCCCCCCCGCATTGTGTGGATCACCTGTACTTTCATGTTTTACAATAAAATTTATTACTATTATTGTTAATTTTGTTTGGGGGAAGCCATGAATCCAGAGGAAGCCCCTCCCCCTTGGACGCATGACTTCCCCGCCTGCCCCCTCTCAATCAATAGCCTGCCTGCTCAAAATATATTGGGCTTCGAATCCGGGGCGAGGGATAATCGTCTAACTGGAAAATCGCATAATTGGAAGAACGTATAACGGAAAACAGTATAACGGAATATCATCTAACAGGAAAAGCGTTTAACTGGAAATTCGTATAATGGAAAATCGTCTAATATCCCTGCCTCGCTCGCTGCAGCTATACATATAGCATCAGAAACCGCACTTAGACGTTAATCCAGTTAGACGTTTATCCATTATACGATATTCCGTTTCGATTCTTTTCCAAACTTTTTTTTTAGGCAGATTTTAGACAATTATCCCATTAGACGATTTTCCAGTTAGACGTTCGTCCGACGCCCCTCGCCTCTGTGTTTCCTTGCCGGGGTTCTCTTTACGGTACGAATATCTCCTGAAAATACGACAAAGTAAAAATGAAGAAATAGTATGGAAAAGTAGCCCATCACCCACGTGATTACAAGGTTATCCGAATGCCAGACATGCGGCCTCTGCATGTCCCATCCCCACTTTCCCCATCCCTTCTCACTTTCCAGACTTCAGTTATCTCGTTGATAGAACCCTCTAGCCTCACCTCCCCACTTCCACCCTTTCCACTTCCCAATTCCTTCTGTGAATATCTGCGCAAGCTGACCCATCAACGGCGTCCTTGCCCCACAATGATGACATATTTTTTTTCGTAGCGTTTCTAAAGGTGGGTTATAAAAAACTCGTTACTTGATCGTGTAACTAGTTCATTCATTCGCGACAACGTGCGCGCACTGGTGATGGTTCGCCCCCGTCGCTTGGGGGGGGGGGGGTCAAATTGAGGCTAATGGCGCCAGTTTAAAGGCCGAGCCCGGGTGGGGCGGTGAGGGGGAGGCAACTATCCTCCCAAAAAAAATGTTCGGTAGGGCATAAAAATGTTAGTTGGAGTGACGTAAAAAAGTGTGCAGTTCCCATTTATTCTGCAGGAAAATGCTTAATTTTTTTTATTCTTGGGAATGTCAATGTTTTATAGGTAACGTACTAGTGGTCGCAGTAAATGGAAATTTCAAGCTGTCCATTTACTGGAATGATTTTTACAATTCCTTTAAACTGTCAAATTAGCCACCAAGGGAACTAGTTATTAGTTAAGCTACCGTAGGGATTGCCTTGCAGATAATCCCAACGTATGTACCATCACTGCATTTGGGCAGCAAGCTTTGTCGTCCCTATAGAGTTAAGAAATCAGATTATTTATCTCATCCCTGGTGACCGCCACGGTAGCATGCTTGCTAATTGCAAAAGTAAAATGGCAAGTAAAAATTAGGCCTAAAAGCTGCAAACTAGGCATAAGACCTACCATATTTTTAACTTGCAATTGTGACGGTTACTACCTTTTGATTTGTAATAGAGAAACACTGTTGCCGTGCGTGATAGAGGTGTGTGCCTCAACGTATTGGGAAGTGGCGGAAGTGTACAGAGGACTGGTTGCGTTTAGGTAGTCGCTGCCCCCACTTGGTTAGGTATCCAAATGTTTTAGGCCGCTAAAAATTAATCTAGTCGTTCTCAGGAGCGAACGCATGGATTTTTTTCCTAGGGCATGAAACATTTTTTATGTCATTGGCCCGTATTTATAAAAATGAAGCATTTACTTCGAAGTAAAAGGTTTTGCTTCAGTTCCTATTTATAATCTCGACCTTTTCCTTGCAAGTAAGTGCTTCAAATGAAAGAAGTAAAAGGTATACCGAAGATGGGCTTTCAGGCGTGCTACAACAAATTATAACTGGCAGTGTGGATGTGAGGCGCGTTCAATTAATTTGTTTCAGCATTGAGACCTGAATTTGTTCATGTGTTTCTGTTGAGAACTGAATTTAAGCGTTCATTTGTCTAGTGCATAGTATTTGTAGAAGTTGCGTATAAAAGGAGAAATGTCCTCAGTATGTGAAAGTGAAAACGTACATGGAGGTGAATATACCACCTCCGGAATGATCATTTCGGACAAGGTCCACGAACACCCAGTCCTGGAAAGATCGCAATCGCACGAAAACTAAGAAAAATTACGCTTTATGTACCACTGTACCTGAATATATGACGCTTTTTGGAAATACAAAGGTGAATAGTAAATCCTTTATGAAGTAGATGAATAACGAAACATAAAACTGATAAAAATAAAACGGGGAAAAGGCGCATTTGACTACTGCCGAGGGAAAAAATTATGTTGGAAGCACGACTTTACAATTTTTTTTTCAAAATCACTGGTCATTACGCCCCTAGGTACGAAGGGCATCTTATAAAAACGAACTCGTAAAAAAAAAACTTAACAATTGGTGATGAACAGTTGGGGGGGGGTCACGCCAAGTGTTACACCAGTGTTACTAAAAGGGAGGAGGCTTCTAAATTCCTAGCAAAAAAAGTGTTACGTGGTTTGTGAACGCTCCCATAGCAAATATACCACTCAGTACACACTGCAAATGAAGGTTCAACTGGGAAAGTGAGATTCTTGCAAAAAAGTTGCTCCGGACTAGATGCATTTTCTTGGAAGCAAATCCTTCAATTTTGAAGCAACTACTTCGTTTTATGAATACGAAACGACTAAAACCGAGAAAAATTGTGAAGTTTCAGTACTGGAGTTATTAACATTCGTATCATTGGTACTATCAAGAATTTATAGGGTTAAATTCTTGGTACTATATTACGGTATAGTAAAATATCCAAATCTCATAAAAAAAAATGTAGTGTATATTTTTATGCAGGGAGGGGGGGGGGAAGTGGTGCTGCACCATCCGCCCCATGGTAAATTTGCCTTTGAAGTAAGCATCTTTAACTTCTGTCATTTGAAAACGGTCGCGTTGCAATTTTTTCATGCAAACATATTTCTACTCATCTCCTTGGGTTGCAGCAGTAATTCAGTACGGACGCCTGCTTAAAAGGACGAGAAAATAAATAAACGTTATATTATGTCGGATGATAATGTCACACTTTCAGATGGAGGTAAGGCTTCAGCAAGAACCAAGCACCACTCCGATACCTGGTTTTATTCAGCGCAGTTGCAAAAAGTCACGTAGCGCACGTGTGTTGTTCACATGGCGAACGATTACTACGTCACTTCAGTAGTTTTAGTGGCGCTATCTCTGATTAGGCGGCCACGTCACGCAGAAACCGTCGGTTCGTTGAATCGGAAGGCCTCTGCGTGACCAGCACTGTAATGCAATTAATAATAAAGTAAAAAGAGTAAAGTCACTGTTTTGTGGCATTCGTACCGCAACCCTTTTTTCGTACTACAACTATTTTGAAGCAAATACATAATTTTAGATAAGCCCTGTTTTTAAGTTTCGTTTTCGTTTTCTTTGGTTTTAGTCTTCCGTAGAGCGAAAGCTGGGAAGATTTTGTCTGACCATCGCCATTTTCAACTCCGCAATGGTACCCAGTGACTAACTTAGGGGTGGTGCGAGGCAGGGGCCCACATTTCACCAATTGGAGGCACAAATAAGACAAAATTCACTACATTTTGGTTGGGAGTCATTTTTGCGCCTAAATTTGTTTACTTGTTGAGGAGGGACCCAACATTTTGTCCTTGCACCCCTCCTGGCAGTGACGGTACCGGATACAAACTGTTTTCACCATTAGATTCAGCGTCCAAAAATCAGTTGAAATTAATAATAAAAAAACCAGAAGTAGGAAGTAGAAATGGCCCGAAAGTGGCATTAATGTACAGAAGACAGCTTGTGACTAGGTAGTCGCTTCCCTGCTTGTTTATTTTGCACTCAACGTTATACGCACATTATCAAGGACGCTTTGTTCCGAGGGGTCAGATAAACCCGGAAATGACGTACGAGATTTGTAAATCCCGTGAATTTGCGAATTACGAACCTAGATTTGCAAAGTTCATGTGATTTTGCAAGTTTGTGAAGATTTGCGAGATTTTGCTAGATTTGAATGATTTTCAAATTTGTAGATTTGATTTGATTTTGTGCACTGCGAAAGACTCCAAGGAGACGGCTGATGCTAAAGGCATCGGACACTGTCTATTCTGCATGAAAACAAGAGGAATTAAAAATGTTCTGCATTCCTTCCAGAACCTGGAGCTTAATAAAGGTGCAATTTTTTGACTCGGCTTTCTACTGGAAATCGGGTAGCAAATGAATTGAAATACCATAGAAACTGTTTCATCTATTTCTACCGCCGCTTCGATGCACTAATGTGAAACGCTATGATCCTGAAGATGACTGTAGGGTTTCGTCCAATGAGATGAGAGATGAATGAAAGAATTTGTATGGTATTTCAATTCATTTGCTACCAGATCTCCAGTAGAAAGCCGCGTCAAAACACTGGACCTTTATTAAGCTCAAGTTTCTGGAAGGATTGCAGAACATTTTTAATTCTTCCTGTTTTCATGCAGAACAAACGATTGTCCGATTGCCTTTAACATGCGGCTTCTCCTTGGTGTCTTTGATGCAATGGAAGCAACACATGATCTGTACTCGAATAGGCAACCACAGTGAATCTAGGAAAAAATATCCCCAGTATAAATATTCCCGGAAAAAATATCCCCTGGAAAAAATATCCCCGGAAAAAATATCCCCTGCAGTCATAATGTTTTCTTATTGGTCATTACGATTTAATTGTGCGGACTCCTCTACCTCAGCATGTTTTACAGACACCCCTACCACATCATGAGTTAGACATGCTTTTTTCGGACTACCCTACCACAGTACCACTGCAGAATAGACTACCTTAAAGTGGCACTATCACCGATTGTTAATCTCTACGGCTTGCTGCCAGGTGCACGAGGACGTACCAAATTTTCACTCAATATTTAAGGAGGTCGTGGCTTGTCTGTTTCATTGTAAGAAATGCCCCCGATTTCCCCCACCCCCACCTTCCCCCTACTTGCTAGTTTGTACTCCTTCAACGCACATTTTCCCTGCTTATGCCCTAATAAACCTATAACGTTTATAATACTCAAAGTAGTTATTAGGGAGATAGGTTTCATTCTTTACCACTTTTCTTTTTCTTTTTTGTTGGGGAATGGAGTACAAATGGAGGTCCAGCACTAGAACGATTTTTTTACCACATGACAATGGTATAAATTAAGACTATACTCTGAAAACGATGTGTATTGAGAATGCACAGCAATGTGTAGGCCTACTTGCTCAGCCTCCACACGAGTTGTGTACTCGAAAGACACAGTGTGTGCAGTGGCAGTATACATTCTCGTCAGAGCTTTTGTACTACCAGTAACCAGTACACAATTTGTGTACTCCCTGTACACAGTTCGTATGGAGGCTGAGCAGATGCACCTTGATGTGTTCTCTATGTACGCATCGTCTTCAGAGTGCAGATACTCATAAAGAAGGTGTTTTAATATTGCCCTAAATTCATTTTTTATTTTTTCCTGGGATATTTTTTCCGGGGATATTTTTTCTAGGGAATATTTTTACCGGGGATATTTTTTCCAGGGAATATTTTTTCAGGGGATATTATTTCCTGGGATATTTTTTCCGCTTACCACCACAGTAGCCACCACCTGTGATTGCTTTAGTTTACGTTGTAATGTGTCCTAACGGAGTTCTCGCCTGCAGTTTTATGCCATTTAGATTCCTTGGCCACTACATTATCGACAGTCGCTTGTACTATTGTCAGCTCTACGTGCGCCCGAAGGCAGAAAGGGGTGCGACGTGCGACTATATCGCAGATAATCTGGCAAAGTCGCAGACAAAACGTGCCGTTTTGACCAAATTTCTGCCGTTTCGTCAATTTTTGACCGATTTGGACATTCCAATACACCATTTTAATCGTCTCGACGAGACCTGTCCGTTGGTGGAAGAGCCAGATCACTAGAATAAAGCACTGAAAGGTTATTCAGTAAAAACCAATAAATATGCACGTACCCATACGAAAAAACAGATTAGCTGCAGACATTTTTTCCCCTGACAATTGGTGTCGCAGACAGTGGCAGAAAATTCTGCTTTGGGGTACATGCGCATCAATGCCAGCTGTGTGAAAATGCTCTCAGTTTTGATGAAGTTTTTGTATGGTTCCTCAATAACAGATGTGTTGGAAGTACCACAACGTATTTCTGCAGGAGTAGCTTTCTAACAAATTATGCACAGTCCTTAGTCCATCGCGTTAATACGGTAAAGGAGGAAAGTATTTTTTTTAATTAAAATAATTAATTAATGATTAATTAAATAAGAGCCACGTTCAACACCAGTAATTGAGAAATAATATTAAATTAACATTTATCCCTAAAATACAGTCTTCCTCTTGAGTCTGTGACCAATTGTCCAAATACACATGTGGGGTTTCAAACGTTGAAAGGGGGGGGGGGGGGGTGAAGCATAATTGCGCGTCGACAGCTGGGGGGATTTAAAACGGGTGGTTAGTACCTTTCAAACGATTCAAATTGCATTCAGGTATGTATATTTGCTTAAATGTTTACAGGGTCGAACGTAATAGTACGTGAGTGGCACGCTTACAGGGCTGTAGTATAAACACATACTGCATTACGTTTTAGTCTGTAAAATTTAATCAAATAAAGATACCTGAATGTGGTTTTAAGCATTAAAAAGGTATTAATCGCACCTTTCAAACGCATTAAATCTCATTCGTTTATCTATATTAGGTCAAACTTTATAGACTCGAATGCAGTAGTATGTAGGCTTATCACACGGTCCGCAACTGGTATATAATAGTTTTATTCTGATTTTTCTGCTTATTAACCGTTGCCTCTATGACAAAGTTGATGGGAATGTTTTGTGCAGAATGTTGTTCTAAACAATTTTGCTATTCTACGTTATTTTATTGTAGTTACTGTTCTTGAGAAAACTTAAAAAAAAAACTTTTCCGCCAATTTCCAAGATGGCGGCCTCCCAAGTTTGCCACCCTTCTAGTATTGAATAACACTACCCAACTAACATATTTAAGGAGGTGGTCAAACTTTTAGATTCCATGTAACTCCCCACATGGTAGTCACACGTACTATTACGTGTTTGGGTCCGACTATGCCTGCAGGGAAAAGTTACGGTTTCGCGATGAGAAAACTTGATACCGCCCCTTTCATAGTAGCTTTTTTAAGGGCTTTAATTAACTTTTCTGTCATAAACAAAGTAAGCGATGCTACCATTGTTCCTCCTTACTTCCCTGTCTCGTTATTGTCTGTCAGTGCTAAAACGTTGCACTGAAGCGCGGGCTTGAGCCCCGTGACCTTTCCGTACTGGAGGACGGGATTGGAGTAGCCTCCAGACCCGAATTCGACCAGGTTTTGAAAACTGTCTAATCGTCGCAGTGCCCACTGTGGTGGTTCGGGGTGAACTCACAGTTAGATCGCGTTTTCCAAGTCTTGATCAAATTCAGATCTAATTCCCCCTATGCCGATTCTGTCTTCCAGTACGGTATATTACGGCGTTTAGGCCCGCGCTTTAGTTCGATTTATCTGTCAAATTTCATCCGTGGGGGGGGGCCACCCAATTTTTCCCTGCCTTGGTTACAAACGACAAAATGGAATTGGAAAGTGTCTTCGAGAAATTCTCATTTTACTAAAGTAACAACAATTTATTTGTATTTCAGTTTTTTTCGTCAGTCCGGATAGCCACTGATCTCCACCATGGTTCCCCCATCTGGATCAATCACCCTTCTTCATTTCAATGACGTCTACAACGTGGAACCTCAACAGCGGGAACCCGTCGGTGGGGCCGCCAGGTTCTGCACTGCCTTTAAAAGTTTCTCTCATCTCAATCCACTCATTCTTTTCAGTGGAGACATATTGGCGCCATCTATTAGTAAGTAATGTGACTGTAGTAATTGTTGCTGTTATTTTATCGCGTTTATTTTTCAGAAATTAAGAGTGGTGGGATTACGAAGTCTGAAGTTCAGTTTGATAATATGTTGTTGTCTGTTGTTCTGATTTTGCTTTATCGTGGTGCGACAACGAGATTATGGGTGGAGGGGAGCTTAGTGGACTATGTAGATACGTTATCCGAACTGTGGACTTAATGAGTGTTTATCATCTTGTTTGTGACAATGTAACTGAGAAAGTAAAATAGTAAAAATATTAAAACTCACTGAAATACGCGACTGCCCAATGAAATATTACAAGAAATTGCAACCGAAATTTAATATTATCAGCATCTCATGGTCTATGCGTATTAATAGTTATCACTGTCCAGCTTTTGTAATGCATTCTTCTTGAACGCTGTACTCTTTGGTTGTTGTTAAGGTTTTTTTTTTCGATGATTTTTAATTGTACACAAAAAAACTCCAAAGCATACGTAGAGAGCAGGACGTATGGCTGCGTAAAAAATTTTTTTTTTAAATCTGGGAAGCGAAACGAGAAAAAAAAACTTGTTTAAGGTGTGCTACCCACACAATTATAAGAAACATCTAGTTCTTGATTTTTCACCTCTGGAGTAGGTTATGCTTTATTTTAACCTTACGTGGGTTTTTCTTGTTTCCCTGGTTATAAGTATTTTTGTTTTGTTTTTGTAGTCTTACGACTTGCCCTTTTTGCTCCTTAATATCACTGATTTTTAATAAATATGTTTAAAAAAAAGCATTCGAGCTCTTATCCCCATGGAACTCACATCTGTGAAAATGCACAAACATCAAATCAAACCAATGTAACCAGTTATTTTGTTATCTTGATTCCCTTTGACGTTTTTACATGGTGGCACCATCACCGATAAAAAGTAGGCCGAATCTGGCAACATCTAGCACTATCTAGTAGTATCTAGCATTTGCTTGCATGAAGCGAAGGAATGCCGAGACAACGGCATTGATTTTAACGAAACAACGAAGCGACGACCTCCTTAATTATTATTGTACGAAAATGCGGGACTTCCTCGTGGACCTGGATGCAAGCTGTAAAGGTTCTAGATGGCGCCAAGGTATTTTCATTCACTTTTCAATTGGAGATAGTACCACTTTAATTGGGGGCGCCTTGCTTTCTTCCCCCCCCCCCCATTTCAATTTTAATTTCACTTACAGAAATTGCTCATTTTGCAGGGTTACTGGCAATAATCTCAAGTGTTGTACGGAGTTTCAAACGTAGGAAACATTAATAATCTCTTTCTTTTCCCAAAAGTGCTGTGAGATTCGATCGTATAAAGGCTCTAATAAAACGGTCATGTTTTGTTTTTGTATTTTACTTTTTACCATAGACGGAAAAAAATACGTTTGACTGGTAAGTTTAAAAAAATAATAATGATAAAACTTATCTAATTAAAAAATTCGTTTAACGGGTCGAATATTCTAGCAAACTGCTGTATGTTCGAACTTTTTTTTTTGAAAGCAGAGTTGTTTAGGATTTATGCTTGGTTTTAAATTTGGGTTTTGAGCAGGATTGGTCTCAAGGATGGCGGCGTTTCTTCACTTCTCATTGAGCCACTTACCGTGTCAGGCGATTGATTTATGTCTTTAACTTCCCGTTGAACGTTGGAAGTGGAAACGCTTGCCACTGTAGTTAGCGCCAGTCAAAACCAGAACCTGTGTAATACGTTATGCATGATGATCAAAAACAACCACTAAATATAACAACCCTAAATCAACTTGCAATTATAATCGTGTTTTTTTTTTTTTTTTGTAATGTTCATCAAGAAAATTAATTTGCAGCCTTGAAAGTACTAGAATTTGCTCCCAAAACCGCCATATATTCTTTAAATCTTGGCCTTGTCTTGGTTTGGGAAAAAAATAACTAACATTTGCAGTGAAAACCTGCAGATCATCTACAAGCTGTAAAGCATGTCACGCTTTTTTTGGGCCAATTATGACCCCCCTCCCTTTCCTTTTGTCACATTTCGTCACACCTACTCATACCCTCCTGCAAAAGTATGTCACACTGATCTCAACCACCCCCCCCCCCTTCCAAAAACATTTGTTCCTGCGGAATGTACAAACTCCAACGAGCCAGTTAAAAATGACAAGCCACAAATAAAGGAAGAGGAAAGGGAAATAGTCGGATTAACATCATTTTCAATTGCTAAGGTTATCGCAGGACAGAGGGAAACAATTTAGCTAGGACATACCTAGAATCTTTTACAGGCCACAATCGACATGAGCAAGAGAGGGTTTCTGGGGGCCCTCTCTCCTCGAATGCATGGGGGGAGGGGGTGCATGATTGTGACCACGAAGCAACATTGCTGAGGAAGTTGCTAAGTGGCGGAGGTGTGTTCGGCCACGTATAGTCACTAGAGCACGATTTTTCGGTGTAAATCGCTATATGTATTAACAACTAGTGGCAATTTCGAAATAACTTTTAGTTTTACACAGCTTTCCGTAAAACCAATTTTAAGTACCTTTTTAACTTGTCACACTGCCACTCACGGAAGTTTTAGTAAAATGTAAATACACCAACACGTTCATGTAGCTGGAAAGAATTTTTAAAGAAAAGTGGTAGCATCTCAGTTGGCATTGCTTTAGGATGTTTAGGGCTCCCCAAATCAACTTGCATCGAATTCATAAATTTTTTGGAATTTAACGAAATGTCATAAATTAGTCGTCTTTCAAATGAGCTAAGAACCAGCTATCTACGACGAATGTAGAGACCATTGTATAAACGTGTCCAAAGTCCATGATCTGCATCGTATAAGACAAAAATGAAACCACGATTCCAGCTTAGGTCCAGATCTCCATTGTGAAAAATCGGAAATTAATAAAAGTTGGAACACGTGTTGGCCAAGTCCCACAAAGTTCATATGCCAAATTTCATTGGAAAATGTTGAATGACGGCGGAAAAATAAGCATCGAAATTTCGGCTTTAACATGGGAGACCAAGGTCAAACCTCGGAAGAAAACAATATTTTTCCTATGTAGCTGACAGTCGACATTAAAACAGTTAAGACATGATTTCTGGTGGAACAATTAATTTTAATGAAGGTTGCAGCGTTATTTTCAATTTTAAGTAGCCTATAAAATGATTTAATTAGCAAGATAGAATTATTAAAGTCTTAAAACTCATAATGCGCTCATTAATTTACTGTGGTTCACAACATTTAATTAAAAAATACTTGCATAATATTTCTTATTATTTTTTTTGCATCCGCCACTTTAGTGCTAAGAGCCAATCTGCCATTTTAGTGCAAGAGATCGGCTCTCAGCATTGCAATGGTGGTCATATTGCACTGTGTGTTCTTGTTTCATTGTTGCATCCTGCGTCGTTACATTGTTAAAAGAGGATTGAGAGGCAAAAACCGGGTAATACATTCGGATACCACATCTCCTTTTGATGAATTAACGAAGAACACAATTACACGCCTGCTCCAGATATTAAAGAAGACGTTTCAGCCTTGATTGAAATTAAGAACAGCTCCGTGGCTAATAGGATTAACCTTGGCGACCTTTCCTTGGTTGAATAATATCACTACTTTGAAAGGCTGACCCTTTTTGGAAACTTGGCGGCCTCTCTTATACCAGTTTTGGTTTTGGGTGGATCATGGTTACTCGACAAGTCAAACAAATCCTCAAACTCTATGACTTGTTTTGCCATAACAAAAAAGGAACAAGAAATATCCCCCTTTTCTGAATTTCAGTACTTAGTTGTTGCAATCCCGTCGTGTTCCATTGTTAAAAGCGGACTGAGATAGCAAAATTGGGTGACAATAATTATTACATCTGTGTCAGCCACGTTGTAATTATTCACAAACTTAAACTATTGTTGATCTTTTTCTATCTATATATATATTTCATACATTTCGAGCCGTGTATATATATGATTGAAGTCCTCTCTCCAGCAAAACTAAAACTATTAATTTCTCTGTTTCTATTCAATATATTTCGACCAAACTTGGCCAAGATAGTAGATAGCAACTTTTCCAAACTTTACACCAACTTTTATGCAATTCCGTGCAAGAGTAAACGTAGGAAGCCACACGTAAATTTGAAAACTGTTCACTTGTTGTTGTTCTTGGCTGACACGGTTTCAGAAAAAACTACTGCACCCACCTAAAATCTGAAACATGATCTGAGCCAGAAATTTTCCTTACAAGGACCACTTTTTCGATTGGTCTGCCCATTCCGGAGTTACGGTACCCTAAACGATCATTTTGATTGTTTTACATTGTTTTAACCATTGTATTTAGGGAACAATGCCACTCAGCAAACTCCAGATCCATTCTTCATGCATGCAACAATCGACTGCATGCATAAACGTTTATAGCGCGACACCGTAGCTGTAAAAAAGGTACACGTATTACAAGGTAAAGCACAACAGCACTTAAACAGATGCAATTTTCTGAATTGTACATTTGATTATTTCAATTAAAAATCACCAATTTTTATCCGTGTACATTTTAACAAGTAAAATGAAACTTCAATCATATAACCCTTTTTTTACGGCACACTTGACGTTTTTGTTTGTAATGTATATATTTAGCTTACGAGTAGACTTAATGATGAGGGATTGTTAGGAATCAGGATTAAACAATCGAAGCTTCAACAATCAGTAAGAGTGCGAGCGGGCTCATTCTTGCCACGGTAGCAAAGAAAAGGGCGAGCGGCCGACAATGAAACGCATGTGCTCTCTAACAATTAGAAACAAACACTATTGCTTCAATAATGTTGGCTGTTAGAGCCGAGTTGAGGCAGCGGGAATCTGTTAGACCGGCGTATGTTATGCCGGGGCACAACTAGTATTTATTATTTTGAAGGCAAAATCGATCGTTTGGGGACATTTGTACTTTACGATAATTATGTACGACCGGTGATCAACAGTGTAGTACGTCGTGCTGTGCAACTAACTAGGCTGAGGGTTTCATTCCTCTGCTACCATGACCAGTCTACAATATTATTGTTTGTAAAAAGATTAATTACATATTTTCCAGCTTATCTAAAAAAAAAATACTGTTCCAGTTTTGAGCGACGAAAACTGGTTTCTGTTATAATCGTAGCGGCCTTGATTTGATTGTTGATGTTCGGCTTCAAAAGAATCGCTCGGTTGATTCTCAAAAGAGGGCGACACTTGTCGGTACGGTCGACTGCCGAGCAGGGAAGCCTACGATATCGGGATCTGCTAACGCTCTGGTTTGAAACCGTTCACTTCACCGATTCTTTTATGTTTGTCGCGACCTCACACTTTGAAAGTGGTTGGTATTGTTGGATTTCGGGTTGCCATGATAAAAAAAAAAAAAACAATCAGTTGATATTCGAGAGGTCTTTGGCCTTGACCCTTGAATCTTTAACAAAATCAACTAGTTGCAATGTTTTTGATCTTTGTTTTGGGGGAAAAAAAGGAATAGATACGCTGTTTGCCGAGAAGTGCATTTAATTTGTATGGATTCAATTATTTCTTGCGATTATTTTGTCACTTCATCCAGGTGGTTTCATCACCGAGTAGAGAAAAAAAATTGCAAACAACTTTGCAAAGGAGTGATAGAACTTGAACATTATTCGCAAGCAGCCCTTCCAGCACTTTGGCTCTCATAATTTGCCAAACGTTTCAGTAAGCTACAACGATATTTGTTTTTGGTTTTACTTTTTGGCAGCTTACACGAAATGAGGGACCGTTCAAGTTTTACGTCGTCAAGGGGAGGGGGGGGGGCCCCCCCGTGGGGGACCATTTCTTTCGGGGGGATTTTTCCCTGTGTAAAACTAAACCCCCCCCCCCCCCCCTAAAACAAAGTTTTAAAGGGTGCAAATACGCCAAAAAAGTCTCATAAAACTGGATATACAAGGAAAACATAACACCCCTTCTTTGGGGGGGGGGGGGTGTTGGAAATTACGATATACTGAGGGGGGGAGGTTGAGCAATTCATGACGATTGATGGGGAAGGGGGAGGGAAGGGTTGAAATGGCCAATTTCTTGATGACGTAATACTTGAACGGTGCCTGACTTTCGGTGAACGCACCTCTAAGGCAAAATAGTCCCGTCAGGGTCTTGGGCACCTGCCAGTGCCGAGTTGATAACGGTAGCTCTTAATATATACATATTTTTTTATTCTCTTGGGGTATTTTTTTTGATTTACTATGATGCTAGCGAAAAGTTCGGGCATGCAGTAGGACTCTGGGAGCAAGTCTCTTTGCTCCTCTTTGCTCCTCTCTTTTATAGGAGCAAGTCTCTTTGCTCCTTATCCCTCCCTTCTCCACCCCCACCCTCCCTTCCCGGTCTGGCTCAGCTCAGCAGGGTCAGTAAACCCTGTTAGCTGTCCCCTCTCCTTCTTCCATCGGGCTTCGAAATTCTGCTCAGTCTGTGCCTATGGTTCAGTTTGGCCCTATATTTTATTTTTTATCTGTTTGTTTTTTAGTGGAGAATAATAGAACTCCATTCAATTTTGAGGCAGTCCTGTCTACTGTTGTTATGCTTTTCTTTATGCTAGTACTGCTTATGCTGCTGCTGATGTTCCAATTTTTTGGTACTGACGCTCAGTTTAGCCCTTATAGTAAATTATTGTGTAGATTACTTCTTTTTCACTTTTTCCGTATATATTTTTTTCTTTTTTTCAACTTATTTTCAAGGTGTTATTTTTGCTTTATTCATTATTAATTGCCGAAGTGGCGTTGATAATTTGTTTCCCATTCCGAAAACGTCGTTAAGGTAAAATCTCGTGTGTCCCTAACTTGAGTGGCACATTCTCGTTTTCGTATATTTTTTTTCTTTTGTTTACGTATATTTTTACGAAATTTACAAGACTGAATTGCATTCTGTGTACTTCTCGTCAATTAATATACTTTTGTATTGTGGGAAGTATCTTTAGCATAAATAAAACTGAAAATAATTTGTCATTCTCCAACTGAATTTCCCCGGCCGTTGTTTTTTCGTTGGCAACCTTCGCGGGTTCCAGTCATCGGAGGCCAAACTTGGGTTGCATACGTAGTTGGGTGAGGGGAGCAGGTGTTAAGTAGGTATTTACTCTGGGAAGGGAATGTTGTTGTTGCATTTCTGTGCACGTGATGGCCATGTGCACAGCCCGTGGCTCCCCTAGTCGTGCAAACAACAACAACAAAAAGAGAAAAAAATAAAAAAGTTTTGGTTGGCAACTGCTGTGTAAAAGAGATCGTACTTATGTCACTAATTATGTCAGAACCTTTGGCTGTTGTTCCTGAACTTTTTTTTTTCTGTTTTATGCGGTAATTGCGTTCTACTATCGAGAGCTGACGTTTGTTCCCTTTTTTTTCGAAGCCGGTTCTAACTGGATTTAGTAGTACGTTGTGGCGAAAACAAAGATAAAGCAAAGTTGATTACTTAAACCCTATTAAAAAAAAAATACTGGTGCACACAGTCATCTTCCCTCCTCCCTATAGAAATAAACTATCTTTTTTTTTTTTTGAGGGTGGGGGGTTGTTTTTTTAGTGAGACGCGGTGCGAAGCGTATTAAATAGGAGCTTGTTTTCCTGAGCTGATATCTTTGTCAGTTTGTCTGCTGTCTCGATGGTAGCTTTTGAACAGTGCCGCAGGGGGGGCTTTAGAGGTCCTGTAATGCCCCACGAATTAACCTATTACATGCTACATACAAATCGTGATTTTTTCAAAAATAAAATTAAAAAAAAAATCAGCATTAAGAAAAGATTAAAGTGGATTTTTTATTTTATCGAATTTTTTTTTAATTTTTTTTTTACCAATGCTTTTCTTTTGCCATAACGGATGTCATTTTGGTGCACGTTTACATAGATAATCCCTAGAATATAAATCTAGTTTTTGCCAACCTTGAATCTTTTTTTTTGGGGGGGGGGGGGGACACTAAGGTCAGTTTCAATAAACATTACGGCCGGTTCAGATTTTAAATACTTAGCAGACTATAAGTTAACTGGTAAATGGAACTACAACTTTTCAGTACTATTCATTTGATTTAAATCCTGATTTAAGTCTAAGTAAGTGATATTAATAAAATCGCGGCTTGATTTCAGTCAATCCACCGTGGGGTAAAAGAAGCAAACTATCTGCATTAAAGACTGGCATTGTGAGCATGTAAGATACACTGAGATGAGAAAGAAAGACAACTTCCCCAAATGTGACTCAAACTCAGTATTTCCCACCTAACTCATGTAATTTGGAGGCACTGAAAGCTTCTATGAACACAAAAATGTGCCCTTTCCCTTCCAAATCTTACACTTATTAGCGCGCACACAGTACTGTATCCTCAAAGCCAAAATTGGGGAGGGGTGGTTGAGATCTCCAAAGAGCGGGAACTACAAAAGGGAACAAAATTTTAAAAAGAGCCTCATTCTTTGGCCCCCTTCCTCACCATTCGCCCCTGCTTTTAAACCCGACATCTAATTCATTTGAAGTTTTGCACATTCATTTTAATACTCTATTTTTAGAATAATTCGTAAATCACTGAAATTTGGCAATTAATGGGTTTTGGGGATATTTACTTTCAAACATGAAAAGTAATTGTACATGATGAGTATTACCAGGAGCCGATGAAGCGAGCCGCCTCATTAATTTTTTCCTGGTATTACTGCGTGTCCAATTATTATTCAGGGAAATTAGTAGACAACTAAAAGTCTCTGCTATATAATTCAACCCACACATCAACCATGCTTTTTTGGCTTGCTCATTGGCATTTTTTTTTGGGTGGGGGGGGGGGGTGTATATGTTAGTAAGTTTATTCTAATTCCACCGAATTTGAATCTTTGTGGGGGGTAATAAATCGTGTCATTCATTACCTGAAGTCGAGTGTCGTTTCTTTTTGTCAAATTATTTAGTGTATCGAACATTAAGGCCAGTTGTAATTGGTGACTTCTATTAATTGTTTGGCCTCGCTTATTTTGTAACAAAATTAGTCTTATTTTACCAAATATGGTAAAACTATTATTTATTTTATTTTAGTATAATATATTTCTGAATAGGCCAGTTTTATAAACAGCTGACATGCTATCGACCATTTGTTGCTTGTACATATTTTTGTGGCGGTAGTTACGACATTTTTGTTTTGTTACCAATGCGTACACCAACAACTGCTCCCAGATGCATCATACTCAAATAATAATGTTAGGGAGTGTCGGGTCTGTGAGCCATTGCAATAAATATTCACTACGTATGTCTGTAAAACCTTGTTTTCTGTTTTTATTTTAGTGAGTACATTTACTAAAGGAGAACAAATGGTATCTGTCCTAAATTCACTCAACGTGCATTGTTCTGTTTACGGAAATCATGATTTTGGTAAGTACATGTAAAACCTGACCTGAAAAGTTATTGTAGGGAAATGTGCGTAAGCTTGCCAGTAGAGTTTTGCAGCCCCTTTGTTCGCCGTGGTGTGGTGACTTTTTAAACTGGAGTTAAAAATTCGACTACCAGTTATGTAATTATTAAACTCATAATTATAAAATAAAAATGAAATTTGACCATTTCTGTAAGCAATTTTTCTTTCCCTTTTCCATGTCCCCACCATTTAAGATGTTTAAAGTAAATTGCAAGGCCAACAAAATAACCCTATTTTCGGTTCAAGGCTTGATTTCAGTCAGTTGGCCTCAGAAATTTTTAACAGAAAAAATTGCATTCAGCAAGAATACATTCGGTGAATAATGATATAATCTCTTATTTTTAATGGATTTAATCTCTTACTGCTGTGCATGATACTCGAGAACTCGTGTAGTCAAAAGTAACCATTCATTTCTTTTAAATTTCTGAAGTGACAGTCATTTCATGAAAAATAGTATTGTTTTACTCGTTTGTAATTTTTTTTTTATTTTCAGATTTTGGTGTAGACAACTTACTAGAATTTGTAAAACAAACCCCATTTCCGTGGTTGATGAGTAATGTGGTGGACAACGAGACGAAACGTCCTTTGGCTGATGGAAAAGTTACTCACATGGTTGAGTGGGAAGGAAAGAAGGTCAGAGTGAAGGTGTTCTATTACCGTTTAAAATTTGAGCTCTCTCTTACTCGTCTGTCTCTTGTTTATTCGATGTTTTATGTCAAAATTCAATTGTTTTAGTTTTTAACAACTTAAAATACAGGTGACCAGTGTGTACTGCGGTTTATTTAAAATATCACACAAAATTGCCACAAAAACCACAAAATGGAACTTTACATAATGTTCACGCGAATTTTTGGTGAATACTTCAAAGTCTGGCGTCCAGCTCGGGCTTACAAATTGGTCTGAAATATGAATAAGATGGACTGGAAACGTTCTTTAAAGGTATCTCCCTTTTCTGAAATAGACCAAGGCATGCTGCATGTGCGAATATTTCGTGGAATTTGAACAAAAAAGCATCAAGGTTTTTTCCCTCAAGATAGTATGTTTTCTGCTGAGACTATAAAGAGATATTTTAGTACTGGAATGTTTGACGCTATTTCAAAAAATGGGAAGGGAAAATGTTTCCGCAAAGTTGCGTGTCTTTTTCAGGCTGTAAATTCGGATGGGAATGTTTGTTGTTTACCTTTGGTTGTGTTCGTTGCGTTTGAATCTGGTGGTTAACCGCAACGAACACAACCAGATGTAAACAACAGCCATTCCCAAATCCGAATTTACTGCCTGGCGAAGACAAGGGATGTTGATTGGTGACCATTATGCTTATCAAAAACTTGCTTAAAGAACGTTTTCCCTTTCCACTTTTTGAAATAGCATCAACCATTTCAGTGCTAATACGAGTCACGAATTTGAAACTACAAAGCCGCATGCACTTTTGGCTATGAAGAGCTACTCCATTTTAGTTATCTCTCCTCAGTGTGGGTTTAACCAGTTCGCCAATACTGTGGAGCTATCTTTGGGTTTCTGTATACATGACTGTATGTTTTTATTCAAGTGAACATTATCTATTGTTCCGTTTTGTGTTAAAAAATCTTAGTGCAATGTTTTTAACAACTTATTGAACGGAGCTACCAGCGCCGGTCTCACAGCTGTCTGTGGGAAAGAGACCATAGCCTCCTTTTTGTTACCCTTGTAGTATTCAGCTGTTGCAACTTCCTGGCTAAAGCCTGGCAGCACAGTGGTAAAGCACCCTGCCTAGTATATGAGAAATCCTGGGTTCGAGTCCCAGTTGGGGCGTTCCTTTCTTTTACGGATTAGTAACGGATTGCATTCTCACTAGGCCAGTATTTAATGCTGGCTGACTGCTCTGTTAAGTACTAGTTTATGTTGTTAGTAAAAATAGTAAACACACCTTACCTCACTGAAGATTTAATGTTTGGAAAACACTTTTCCATCCATCATTGTAATAATTAAATAGTATTGAAAGAAAATAATTTTGTATGGTTGCGTTTTCTGGATTACGCATAAAAATAATGATGAATTCAAACACCACACCCAATTATTTCCCACATTTGTTAGTAACAACTTATATTTGTGCACAGATAGGTCTAGTCGGGCTAGTTGAATACGAATGGTTGGCAACTCTAGCAACAATTGACCCTGAAGAAGTGACATATGTGGACTTCGTCACGGAGGGAAGGAAATTAGCAAAGCAGCTCAAGGATCAGGTAATTTTGTAATAAAAAATTATGTAGATCACCCAAGCAATTGCTTCCTTACCCATTTTAAAAATTACATTTTGCACTTACCCGGCAGTAGACGTGAAAAAAAAACTAATTGGGCTGTCAAATGGCTCATTTCATTGGGCTGCTGTAATTTGCGAAATAGGTTTTATTATTTTTTTAATTTTCTAAATATCTTCACGATATTGACTGCAATGTCTGCTTAATGATTCCTTTATTTACAATACACCCAATTGTAACACTCCGTGAGCACAGGCAGCAGTAATACAGAATGATCCCAAAAACTTCCGTATAGTGGTTAAATTTTTTTAAAGAATTATTACTTAGCCCAGTGGCACTGTAATGAATATTAATATTTACAGTTCTGTTTGGAAATAATATTTACAGTTCTGTTTACAAATATTTACAGTTCTGTTTGTAACACCAACATGACCTAAGTATCAATTTTTCTGAGTATTCTCCAATGCTTCATTCTTAACCATTATTCAGTCTTTTGCTGTAAACTATTTAAAATGTGGCTGCAAGATGAAATTCAAGGCTGGCTGGGAGGTTTTGAAGCAAGAAGTTTGGCACCTTCGATGAATTATGCCTGGCCGAGTGGCCGATAGATGCTGTGGTATCTTGTTGGCTCACTGACATCTGTTTAGAGCTCTTCTTGTGTCAAGAAGGCAGGTCTTTTAAAAAAAAAATTGTGGATATTCTTTATGTTGCTTTTCAGGGCGCTGATTATGTGATAGCCTTAACGCACATGCGCACACCAAATGATACAAGATTGGCAGAAAATGTAGATGAAATTGACTTGATATTAGGAGGCCATGATCATGTATATGAAGTAAAACAGGTATGTGATTTTAGAATGCCTTGCATAGTTCCTGCTCCCCATCCCTTACATGCAAAAGTGAGGGTAGATATTTAGTGTAAAAAAAAAATGCTCCAATACTAGTAAAGAGGGGCAAGAGTTTTTATTACTCCTTTCATGCTTTTTTGTTACTCTTATTTTTCGTACTCAATTCTAACTCATTTCTTTCTGGATTGATTCCGACTCATTTTTACCCCCGTTTTCTCTTGACTCATTTCTACCCCCATTTTTCTTCTCTCATTTTTACCCCCGTTCCTCTGGATTCCATTTCTACCCTCATTTCTCTTTTGAGTGTACGCTGGAGAAGCCAACATCCGTGGGGCCGCTCGCGGCTTTTGCGACAGTTAAGGCTGTGTGGTCAAACGGTCAGGGCTCAAAAACTGGTCGTGCAAACTTGATGCAACCACCACAAACCGCGAGCGATTTCTCCCCCCCCCCCCCTCCCCGGATGTAGGCTTCTCTCGCGGACACTCAACATTGAGCCATTTTTACCCAAATTTCTCTGGATTCAACTTTTACCCCCATTTCTCTGATTCCATTTCTACCCCCATTTCTCTTGACTCATTTTTACCCCCGATTTCTCTGGATTCCATTTCTACCTTCATTTCTCTTTGACTCGTTTTTACCCCCATTTCTCTGGATTCCATTTCTACCCCCATTTCTCTTGACTCATTTTTACCCCCATTTCTCTGGATTCCATTTTTACCCCCATTTCTCTGGATTCCATTT
>JAHWFP010150426.1:50110-113450 GCA_023313725.1 Lithobius niger | reverse complement strand
GGGGGGTGGAATCGCTGATTTAGCGTCCATTCAACACGAAACTGGCCACAAATATCCTTTCACAAACAGTACGTCACTGTTTCAGTAATCTTTTTCCAATAGATGGAATGTTAGCCAGGATGGAGACGCAACAGCATGAAGAGACGTCGCCGACAGTAAACCTACTGGTATGGAGATGGCACCAAAGCCAGCCGGTACGAGTCATCAAGTGCTCGTCAACTCAAGCCACAACAACATACACGTGTCACAGGGATCCTTCATCTTGCAGGTCGTCCCTGAAGGGGCGCGGAATTGGGTTATCCTCTTGTAAATCAACGAACCATGGTGTCGCTGTCTACAGTGGGACTATCAAGATGTAGGATCCTGGTGACCTGCAGATGTTGTTGAGCACCGTCTGCAATAGGGAAAATGTGACGACGAAAATCTTCCATTTATCAGTACAATAAATGCTGAGGCGGTCTGTTGCCTAGACCTAGTCATTAGGGAACGGGGAGACGACGTTTCTGAGTAGAGTCTTTGCCCTGGTTGCGAACAGGTTGATGACCAGGCAGATAGATGGACTTGCAAACCGACTGACACAGATGCCAGTCAGTTGCTGGTATTAGGTCACACGAACCATGGGGCCGCACTTTCCCACCAAAACCTGGGGGCACTTCAGATTCACGAGTGGAGACATATGGGGAAGCCTTTGAGCGTCCAGCATTCTTCTCCTGTGGTATCCAGAATCCAATGTCATCGAAATTCCCGTTGAAGGTACATGAAGCAAAATGGAGGAAGTGGAACGCAGGTGTCCGACAGAATCGGGGAATCCATACAACCAAATTGTTCAGGAGTTAACATACTTCCTCAAGCATCTCTTCCAAAGTGGTCTGTCGATGATGACAATCAAGGTTTAACGGTCAATGTTCAATTCCATCTTAACCCTCGTGGGGAATGAAACCATGGCATCATACACCGCTATCTCTAGATTCGTTCAAGCGCAAGCTGTGTCCGGAGTGGAAACTTTACTTCGGTCTGCAGAGCCTTTCATCCTCTACCTACGAACCGCTGCATAGAGTATCCTTATGCACCTTTCCTAGAAAACCGTCTTCCTGCTGGAGCTGGCAACGGCAGCCTGCTAAGGAGAGATTACGGCACTGGTAAGAGGGCAAAATTTCCTCCTACCTGCACGAGACTGGTTTGAGGTAATATTCCTTCATCCAGCGGAGTTCCAACGAGGCATTTCCCCCTTCCCCCCAAATAATCAAGGCTTATTCTAATTGAATAGGAAAATATTTAAAGTTAATTACAGGGTTCGTACAGGTCTTTGAAAACTTGGGAATGTCCTTGAAAAGTGCTTTAAAAACGTGAAGAATGCCTCAGATCTGGCCTCCTGGAATTCGCCTAACAGAAAATCATGTTTTTGTTTTCCATGTTGCAAATCATTGTGAAGTATTGCAATGTTGAGAAACATGAAAAACACAAAGCTTGAAAAAAAAAAACACTATAAATAATAAAAATAAAGTGAGACACATCGTTTATTGGAACTGTACATAAAATTGCTGTGCCAAAACGGAATTGTAACAATTGCAGCACCAGTGTTTCTCACTCTTGGCTTAACCTGGGTTGAATTTTTGAATGCATTCTGGTTTTATTTGTCTGTTAATAATTGTTGTTTTGTGGTCCTTGAATTGTCATTGAAAAACCCTGGAAGAATACTGGAATTTTATGTTTATACACAAGTACGAATCACGTAATTACTTTAGGTTAAGTGAAACGAATTCCAATTCTTCCTATTGACCCAGCCCCGATTCAACCAGTGTCTATCCTAATTCCTTGAGAAATCCACTTACTTTCATGCAAATGCCCGGAATGTAGGCAGATTAAATGGAAATTGGGTGATTTTTTTTAAATTTTTATAATTAATGGGAGACTGGCTAAGTAAACCAGTAGGGAATCTGGGCTTCATATGATGACCATCTTATTAATTTCAACTGTCATTTTGCAATTATGATTATCCCAAAGTCTTTCCAGAGGAATTTAAAAGTGATACAATCAACTCGTTCATGTTCACTATCTTGGATTGTCTTGTATTGAAATCAGTTTCAATCAGTTGACTCATCCAGGTCATTCTAAGTTCAGAATGGACTTGTGCGTGTTGCTGCCCAAAGACCAACAGAGAAAAAATTGTATCCATAGTTGCATATTTATCATAAGTTGGTCTGTCACTGCTTTAAACAAAAATTAAATATTTTAAGGGTTTTTTTTTTTTCTTTCAGGCACAGTGTCGTTAAAATGATAGAAGGAAATGTTTCATCATCTTCATTGCGCAATATACGACGTGGTGCAAGTCTGGACATGACAGCAAAACGAAACTTGTTTAAACGGCAAGCTTCCATTGATGACATAGAAAGAGAAGCATGTAAATTGGAACCTAAAGTAGAAGGTCGCATCTTTTTACTAACCGATGAAGTAAGTTCATTTTGTCCTTTGTTGTTCAAAATGTTTCACCTAAGGTTCTTTTTTGTTTATTTTATATTTATTTATTTTATTTATGTATTTATTATTTGTTTATGTATTTATTATTTATTTTTTCTTTGTTCGCTGCTACTATCGTTTTCGTTTTATATTTAGTTCAGATGAATGTTAGTTTTGTAGGACTTTTTGAAAAGCGTTATTGTAGCCAACCAGTGACACTTAAGTAATATTCTTTCTTAATCTCTTCAGTGCCAGGGTGCATTGTCATTTTTAAAGTCTCGGGTGTACATAGGTCGACAGCAGGATTTAATCTCGCACTCCCTCGGTTTGAAGTCCCTCCCATGGTCCTGACCACTCATCTGAGATTGACTTGCTCCTGTTGGGTTCTCGGGATTCCAGGGAATCCAAATGAAATTAGCTTTGCGTGTTTAGCGACTTCGGGTGGGCATACACCTCTGGCACTGACTGGGTTAACTAATTACAAAAGAGCAATGTCAATTCTTTGATTATTTACCGTCTATAGCATGAATTAACGAGGTAGCGGTTTTTTAAGTATGTCAGTCGTGGGATTGGAGACAACTATGCTAACCACTGGGCTATACGTGCACACCAGGGGTTGAATTAGAATTTTTTTTCCGGACGTAAACAGTTGCTCCCCTGAGCTGCTAGGTGGGTGCAATTTATTCAATCTCGGCGTAATTCACAAAAGTTGCTCGTCAGTTAAATGACTTAGACTATGTATTAAATAAATAAATATATATCTATATATATATATAAAAAACTTGGGTGAACATTTTAATATTTAAAAAAAGCTTTGAATATTCGTGTTTAGGCTTCCCCCTAAGTTTTTAAGTGCCAAAGTTTAATTTAGTGTCCTAGGCAAGGCGTACAATCCAAAAGAAAAAAGTGCTAGGCCTAACAAGCAAGTTTAAATTGGAACCGTCTACCCCTCCCTCCACTTGCAAGTGTACAATCCAAAATGCATGGACTATTCTCACTACAACGCAGCTGGGAGAGAAGGGACGAATGCATAGACTTGGACTCGAGAAGCTCACGGAAAATTCAAAAAACCTTTTTAACTAAAACAAATATGTGAAAGTACATAGCATTTTTTTTTAATATTCAAATAGGATATAGGCCTATCCTATTCGAATGCGCTCTTAACGAACGAATATTCAAACATTCGTTCGACTTCAAGCTTTTAAATTGTTAACAAGTATTAAAAAAAGATTTTTCGCCGCACTGCAAACATAACTTTCTCTGACGCCTGTTTATTATTACGATGACGTCATGCGACGGCAGAAGGGGTCCGACAGATAGATAGCGAGGAAAGCACATGCAAGCACAATGGACAGAGCAGGAGTGGTTGGAGAGAAACAGCCAAACAGGCGTACAAACTAAATGCAAAGTTTGTTAAAAGGACTGCATTTTAAAAAGATTTGATTAGTCTCCAGAGAAGGAAATTTTGTCTGGACGCACGTCGTGCGTTGCGTTTTTCTGCCACTGGGGAAGTGCAAAGAAAACCGCTCGTAAGTTTACGGAGAAAAATAGAATTATTTTC
Organism: Lithobius niger; assembly: GCA_023313725.1. Taxonomy (NCBI): domain Eukaryota; kingdom Metazoa; phylum Arthropoda; class Chilopoda; order Lithobiomorpha; family Lithobiidae; genus Lithobius; species Lithobius niger. Next base: position 109,432 of record JAHWFP010150426.1, on the reverse strand, counting down.
CCTTATTGTTGGCGCAAGTTTTTGCGCTCCCAAAGAATGAACTGGGCGCTCTTTGTCATTGCAGGAGCGCAAATTGCGTTCTGCGCCCCTTGTAATTCGAGCCCTGATGCACGCTGTCCTCATGATCCCCAGGGACCTTTCACAAAGCTCGCGCTGCGTCTTGGACTCTATTTTTTTTGACCGAGAAGTGGTACGGAGCCACTTAAAAATAGCGTTAATGGAATCCAGTATTCCCTTGGACTGGCAACGACAATGGTAACCACTAGGTTGTACTCACACACTTTGCTCCTGGGTAACTGGGACCCTTCACAAAGCTTGTGCTGCGTCTTGGACTCTATATTTTGACTGAGAATGGTACGTGGCCGATTGGACTGCTTATATGATAGTGTTAATGTGGATTAAATTCTGTATGTTACTTTAGTCAGTTTTTGAATTCAAGCCGGCAAAATCTTTGAAGTCCCATGTGTACACAGGTTATCATCGGTATCGCATACTCTTGGATTGGTGACGATGGCCATGATCACTTGGCTGTGCTTGGCTTGCTTCTTCCGAGTTCCCAGGGAATCCTCGTGAAACTAACTTTTCGTCCTTGGATTTAGTTTTTAGCGATTTTGCGTTAAGGTACATCCCTGGCACTTACGGGGTTAAACAAGTAATATGAATTATGCCTGACATTGTAAATTAGATAAGTAGAATTTTTTTTAGTTTTTTTTTGTAAATAGCCATTTGTGTTTGTGGATTTATTTATTTTATTTGTTTATTTATTTTCTTTATATTCTTTTATGTGAAGCTTGCAGCGAATCTGCTAAAGGTGCGAGAAGTGTGTTTGGGAACAGACACTGAGGAACCTTGAGGTAGAATAGTAACATATTAACTCAGTATGATATTTACTAACAATTTGGACACTTAATTTAAAGTTATGTGATTACATCACAGAATGTATGATGTAATACAGTAAGTCGACAAAATGTTCTTGTTTCCCAAAATTATTCGATCATTTTTACTTATAATAATAGTTTTTCGTGTGCAGCATGTATGGATTACATACCACTTCATTTAATTGGTAGCTGTTAGTGTACTGTAATAATTAAAGTGATAGCTACACAATGGAAAAAGAAGTGAATGTTGTCTTCATGGCTGGTGTAGAATAAACCGTAGTTTTTTTTGCAATTTGAGCAAACGTTCTTAATTAGATTTGCATATGTTCATCCATGTTAAAGTGCAGAAACTTAAGAAGGGATACACTAAGGTGTAATAACTTTAAATGAGAAAGATGGAGTCACATGTGCTAGTTTGTGAATGATGCCAGAACACTGTGAGATTTTGTAGGCTGTAGCATCAACATGTTTGTTCAGTGTCAATACGTAAATCTAGAAATTTTAGTGGAGCAGACTTCGAAAAGCTCAGTACCATAACAACGACCGGTTTATTATATATGCAAGTTATTTATGAACGTGCAATAGTAAAATAGTAAACTTCATTTTTCCGAACCTTTATTATTATTATAAAGTAACACGTCAGGTAGTATTAGAGTAGTTCGTACCTTGGCGGGTTTTGCTACATAGACGCAGGTGCACTTTATGTTGCAGCATGATCGTTAACGTGATAGAGGTGGATGGATTCGTTAATTTTTTTTAATGAAAAGTTAGCGCGTGGTGAAAAAAAAGACAAACTTTCTAAGTGAAATAAATTTGGCCTAATTGAAAAATATTAAAGCAAGAGGAGAGGGAGCCTTGCTTGTGGCCGTCAAAACTTCAGTGACGAGTTAACATTATCTGTCTATTGGTAAGTGGCCAGAACATCGTAAGGTAAATTTCTGACTGTATAATATGTATTGATTTGACTTACGCAATTCCTAAACTTTTTTTACTCCCTTTTTTTTTCAACAGCTGCGAGCACGATTAGAGAGAGAAAGAACTGTTCTCGAGTCGCTACCTGCTGTGCCGGATCCCATAGAAGAAGTGGAGGAAACTAATAGTTTCGATCAAAACTAAGTGGTTTTGTCACCAATTACTTCCTTCCATGTTTTCACGGTTGAAAAACCAAATACTCGGCAGTAGTGGCAAATAATGAATGATGTCTGCGGTTTTGTCAAGTTTCATGTTTGTTTAAAAACGGCCTTTGCATTTGGTAATTTTAGCCATGGTTATACTCGCGAGTAACTGAAGAAGTACATAAATTTGGTCTAACTTGAAAATAAGTTAATTAAAAAAGTAGATAATTCGCAGCCACTGATGCTTCTTCAGGCTGTTACTCAAAAAAGTATTTTGATTAAAGTACGTTGAACAATACTAGGCTATAAAAATACAATGCTGCACTGGTTACGATTTGTGCATTGCAATATTACTCAAGATTAATTTTAAGTTCGACTCTCACCTGTGTTCATTTGTTCACAGCTGTCATCTTTTCATACATTTGATACATGAACCACATGGTGTATGTAATTTAAGCTCCCATGTTATTCATCTAGCCACTGCTGCTGATTCTATCCGCTAGATCTTACAGTTTTTGGGCTAGTCCAGCTTTACTGCTTTTCTCACCGTCCGCTGCCCAGTTGTAAGCATCGGCTTATTTACTTGATTATTAAACAAAAATCTGCATTCTTAATCATACTACTTAGCCATTTGAACAGATTGTGGTGTCTACTTGCCATTACTGATATTAATATATTTAATTGAATTTCATTAAGGTGTTATTTGCTGTAAACCTGTCTTCAGTTTTAACTTTGGGACACGCCATAAATTCAGAAATTGTCTCAAGTAATGTTGCCCATTTTTGTTATGCAGTAACGTGGAAAGAAATTTCATTTTGTTGATCTACTTAGTATATTACCATGTTATTTTTGTTTTGTTCTAATTAATCTATATTGCGCTGCGGTGAGCATATTTTTTTTTTGCTGTTGGTGTACATAAGTGTTGATAAATGATTTGTGCTGGTCCACAAATATTTTACCATAATTGTTTAACAGATGAATTGTTACATGTTACACAGTGCATTGATCTGTAAAGCAATGCCATACGTTGTTTGGATTGCTGTGATTATTTTTCAAGTATTATCATGCGAATGATACAAAAGTTTGTAATTAGTTTATTGAAAATGTTAATAAGGATACAAAAAGAATTTATTTGGTATAGTCTGTATGATTGTGGCAACCATTTTGATAAAAAGTTAGTTAACATTTAAATAAAAATTTAAACCTATTTAGACTTCCGTAAAAGCTTAATTTTCATTTATTTTAAAGAAAGAAGAAAAGATACAATTTTCTTATGAATTTCCTAAATTAAATAAGATGGGCCCCAAATACATCAACCACACCCATTAACTTACTCTACAGAATAGTTTCAAGAAATAAGACACGTCTGTTTAAGTGGTCACTTAACCGTTTGCCAGAATAATAGAAATAAATCTTTGCTACAACGTGTCACCTTTTTTCCCTTAGACTATTGCTCCTGTTGTGCACGTTTCTGTTAAGTACCGCTTTCTTAGATGGCTTATTACAAGAAATACGTGCGACTACAATCAAATTTCTTATGTTAAGGTGAAGTCGACAGCTTGTGCATTTTGAGTGTCCAGTTGCTTTCTATTATTTTTTTGTGGTTGATGGCGTGCTATGTACCTTTGTCATTGTACCACGCACATTCTACCGTAAATGTGGTTCATTGCGATAGAAACGTCCGAGAGTTATGATCATGGAATGGTGTACATTATAGCCAATTTTGTACGTTTGCTTTTGAAGAGCCTTAAAATTAGAATGGATGTGTTGATCTTGTGCTTAGCGGGCATCATAAAATGATCTCGGCAGTTGAATACAATTATGGATATTAACGTCTTGCATGATCAAATGTTGAAGGGGGGGGGGGGGGTGACTTACTACGCAACATCCAGTGCTACTATTAAGTAGCATCTGATTAAACTTGCACCTCCATGATTTCTTGTGCCATTACAAGTCGTGGTTTTAAAATGGATTATTCCTGTTCTGGTTTTCGTTCTGGTAATGATTGTCATTATTTAAACAATTAAATTTTCAGGTGGGGTGGGCTATTATTTGAACGCCTAGCTTGAATTTGTTCCTTTACATCTTCCCATACAGTAATTTGTGCTTCCAACTCTGCTATAAGGAGTTGGTCATTGTAATGGATTTGGGGACTTTCTGGGGGATGATACTATTATATAACTTTCAGTTTATTTTTGGCAAGGTTTCGGGCTATTCCTGAACTCTGAAATTAAACTTCATATGTTTATATTCCCATCATAGCAATATTGTGATGTCATATTCCTGTTTGGTGTAATTCTTGATAGAGCTGGATCAATGGCGAAACGAATACGGTTTCAGCAAGCGAAATAGCAGAATCGTCTGCTTGTTGATATTGAAATAAATTGATATTAAAAGAGCTGGATCAGTATAGATAACCATCTTGAGTTCTATTTTTTTTTTTAAGATAACTCTGTTGTCAGCTTTCCATATTTGAAGAGTTTTTCTAATATTTTTAAAATACTCATTTGTATTATAATATCAAAATTAGGAAAATTGTCGACCCTAAAATTCTCAAGTTAGTACTTTGTGATTGGAAATCTTTGCTAAGCAATTCCGTATTTCCACAGCCTCACTGAAAATTGTATTTCATGCCGTCACAACACAAATACAATGCACTTCAAAAAAAAAATAACTGCAATAAAAACTTGCCGCTTACTGCAGTAGGCTTAGTACAAATTTACGAATTTATTTACATTAGTAAAACTAGTTTTGTAAAAGCTTTTTTAGCTATAAAACAAGCATAGCTTATCTTCGTTGTACAGTATACTTTTTTGGGGAGATAGGATTTACCATTTCAATTTTGCATAAAATGCAATGCTATTATTGTAAAGTCAGTTTACTATTAGATGGTGTTATTTTATTTATGCTGCTAAATGCAATAAATGATTGAAGAAAAATTATTGATGTATAACGCATACCTAATATGCAACGGATTATAGCAATAAGTACAAGCACGCATTAAAGGTTCTAAACCATAAGGCACAAAATACCATACATGTAAAGTCTACCGTATCCTGGTATCTAGGATACCCGCCGTCATCCGACAAATCACATAATTTTTTGCACACTTACACTTAAGCTCATTTTATCAAACAAATTTACATTCTGGATACCAGACTCTGTGGTAGATTTAGCACGTATGCAAAAAATAATGGTTATTCTGTAAAAAAAATAAAACTTTTTGGCTCTTTGAAGTACTAGTTTGTAAAATTGATTATGTATATACCTCAAAATGCCAAATACTCAGAATAAATGTATTAAAAGAAATTGTTTCACAATTTTTTACACTAAAGATGTTATTGCACAGTCTTCAAAGTTTTTTTTTATGTTGGTTTACTTGTACGCTCATCTTTTACAGTGGGGCTTTTTTATTAACCCATAACCGCCTGAAAGAACTTTAGACGCCTTTTTTTAGAGTCCATATGGTACTTGGGCCGGTTCTCAGATTCGAACCGGCATTCTCTTGGTTTGGAGCCGACGACGCTCACCACTGGGCTGTGACTGCCCGCTTTGCTCGGAGTCCCCGGGGACCCTCACAAAGCTCGCGCTGGGACTTAGTTTTTCGTTGTTATACGTTGAAGGCGTACGTTCGTATCTAGGCGGTTATGGGTTAATCTTTACTTTCAATTGCAACGAAAATATAAATCACCTGTAAATTTTAGCATTTCATTCTCAAATGCTTTTTTCTCCTTAAGATTTAATTGACGATTAGCCAATCACCAGCTCACTAACACCGAAGTGCGGGTCTGCACTTCCCTCCTCAATACCACTGAACGCGCGTTCAAGTCATCTTTTATTCTCAAGTGCTCGTCCGGATTGGACATGTGCATCGGCTCCATCTACCGTGCTCTGTGTGCACTGCTTCTTTTGAAAAGACTACGTCGAACGAAAGGACGTCGCTATATTAGCTTGTGCCATTTGTTGTCTGCTGTTGTTTGGCGAAAAAACTTCTGGCTGCCTGAAGCATTGTTCCTGAATTGTACCTGCCTGGTCTTTACAACTGGCGTGCATAAAGCATCGTTCCTGCAAATTTAACGCCTGTACATGCACAGTGTGGGTGATTATCCAACCGACGACTGGATCCTCATCCTGGTTAAACGACGCATGTCTCGAATTTGGATCGAGAAAACGAAGAGGAAAGATGCATCTTCTGGTGTCCGGGGTTCGCATGGCTAGATTTTTCCGCAGCTAAACCGACTGGTTCATCGGCTTGTGAGGCCTTCTCACTGCGATAAACCATAGTGGTCGGCCGAGAATCAACGCTGCTCACTTGGCATAAGCGTCTCATCTCACCTCATTTGTCCACCCTCCAACTGGCCAACCTTGATGGCTCAGCCATTAACACGTCTGTGACGCCGCCGCCGATCTTTATTGCAGGTCAACGGAGGCCAATGTTCAATCACCCGTATCGAAGGAATAATCGTTTCACATGCTTCTGCATTTTCGTTTTCTTCTTGAAGCTGTGTTTTACTCGATCCTTCACAATGTCTTCCAAACTCCAAAGATCACAAGAAAATGCTGCAATGCTCTAATGATCGCTCCAACATTGGAACTTCGTATATCTGTTTCCGGACTCCTTCAGGCATGGGTAATGAACGGCCTAAGGATCTCCTGGTTTTTTATGTTCGCTTTTCCCCCCTTTCTCCAGAAGGTGATAAACAAGATGAAGTCATCCCTGGAATATTTCCTCCTAATCGCTCTATGACCAACGGTAAGTGCCTTTAGGGTCACCAGCACCCTTGGGTTTTTCCGAGAGCAACCATCTCTTGGTACCATCCTTCTGGCATCGTCCACGGGGCACATGCGAATCTTGAAGCGCCTTGGTTTACAGACCAATTAAGAACTGAAGAAGGAAGAACCGACCGCTTCCCCTGTGATCGGACATCAGCATTGTGGCAGAACACTGAATCAGAACCCTGTCATTCTTCATCTTCACGCATGGAGACTCTGAACATCTCTGTAATGTGTGGTGCAGTGGCAACCCGGACCACTGCACTGTGACTGAGGTTGGCGCTAATGACCAAGTTGTCGACGCGCCATTAAGCCTCAACCCCCCCACTCTGAACAGCAACCAAAAGAGTGAAGGTTTTTCATTCCCCGTGACCGCTCGTTTACTTCAATGTCAATGGTGCCGTGAAGTCATCAACTCTGTCCTAGCTTGCGTGGGGAAGCACGGAGTTGTACGTGGGAAAGTCATCTCTAGACTAACGCAAGCTTTTGACAACTATTGCTCGAAATTGTCGAGTGTTACCGGCGTGGAACCTGCCCCACGTTCCCTTCCCTACCAACTAATTTGGAAAGCCTGTTTGTTACATGTGTCTCAAAAGACGTTATTATTTGATGGCTTTGCCTACCGCGACTTGTCGAAGCAAATTCGCAGCGTTCACCAGGGCATTATCTTGAGAGAACTCGACTACTGTATTAAACATGATTACCGATAATTAGCCAATAACGAAATACAAGTATTTTAGGATAAGTAAAAACTAGTTTCATCTGTAAAATTTTTTTTTTTAATCGTCTTTTCTTCTGCCCGCCCACCTTCTTTTAAGCTTTTAACCTCTCAAGTTTTACTTGTCTTTTTTCACACAGAAAAAAAAGCTAGTGTATTAATCATTCCAAATAACACCCCTCCTCCCCCCCCCCCAAAAAAAAAAAATCGACCCCAATTTTTCCGGCCAGTCAAAATTGTTTTCTATTGCCTTATCGAAAATGTACACTACCTGTAAACCCTTGTATTCAGTTCCTGCAATGCTGTCTTGTGCACTGTGCAGCCCTCCTATAAAAGCTTTCGGATGAGACGATCCGCCATCTTCTCTCCACTCAATATGTCGTGGTGGTGACTCAAGAGGGGAGGTAGTAGTCGGGGAGCACTTGTAAAAAAGCGAGCACATTTTGCCAACCTTTATTTTTCACTTGGGAGTTGTTTACATCCCAAGGAATAGTTTTCCACATGTTACCACCTTGGCAACAAGCATTCAATGTATTAGGCATTAAAGATGGTGGCCAAAATAACGCAAGAACCGTTAGTGATAACACAAAAACGGTTAAGATAAAAGCTTTTTGCAGTAATGTAATCTACAACGTCATTCCCATACATTTTTTTCGTAACTAAAGGTTTTCGAGAAAAATGGATTTTAAGATATGGATTTTTTGTCAACGTGAAACTTCTCGTTTCTAATTCACGTGAAAGGTAGGACTGTCTTTGCTGCAACATGGGTCATTAAAAGGGTTTACGAATATTAGGAACCGAATGTTTACTAAGGACTGGTATTACAGAAACCGTTGGAATTGTAACTGCTATTGTGGTGTCTAAATTAGGTAGCTGATTTCAATTAGATTCATTCGAAAGGTGGGAATGTCTTCTTTGCAACAAGTGTCGTTGGAAGGATCTGCGACTGTTAGGAACTAAGTTACGCCCGTTTTACTAGAGACTGGTATTACTGTCACAAATGACATTGTAGATTACATTATTGCAACAACTTTATCTCAACCGTTTTTGTGCATCACTATCGGTTCTTGCATAATCGGCCACCATTTTGGCCGCCGTCTTTAATGTTTAACACATTAAATGCGTGTTGCCAAGGTGGCAACATGTGGAAAACTATTCTTTGGGATGTAAACATCAACTCCCATGTGAAAAATAAAAGTTGGCAAACTGTGCACAGTAGCCCTAAATTTCCTACAACTGCTCCCTGACTGACTATAGGGTGGGTACAGCTAGTGTACATTTTCAATATACCCCAAAATGAAACTTGTTAAGGATTCCCGCCAAGCTTTTCGGGTGTGTGAAGTCGTGATATCAAACGCCAAGCTAATCCCACCGAGTAATAGTTCGAAGGTTAAATGAAATAAATTAAAATTGCTTACTGCGCAATATTCAATTATTTCATTTAACGTTTGAAGTATTAGTCGGTGGGATTAGCTTGGCGTTTGACATAACGACTTCACACGGCCGAAAAGCTTGGTGGGAATCCTTAAGTTTTGTTTTGTGGTAGATATCAGATATTTTTGGTCCAAATTGACGAAATCCAATTTTTTTTAGTAATTATGATGTAGAAACACCAATCTAGTTTCTGGTCAATTTCCTTTTTTTTTGTTGGCTTTCGTTACGTATTGAGCACATCAATCACCTTATCAGTATTTCTTAGTATTGCAATATCTTCTTACAAATGCACGGATTTATTTTAGAAAGGTCCATATAAAAAGGGCACATCTACAGAGCAATACCTGTAAAATGAGCTAAGAACCAGCTTTATTCACCGCATGAAAGAATTTATTTTCGTGATACAAAAACAAGCGTTAGTACGTAGTAAGTAATTACGCAAATATCAACGTTATTCACGTCGTTTTTTCAACAAGAAAACGGTAAGCTGTGTCCTTAACAGGGACTTTTATGTTGTCAAGCGACCAGTGTCTACCGATTAAACAATTTCAGCCTTTTCCGTCGCATAGTTATTTATCCTCACATGCCTGAAAACAGCCAAACTACCTTTGCTGTAAAGACAATGTGTCTAGTGGTCGCCATGCTCATTTATGTGTTTTATCTAGATGGGCAACACACCAGTGTGCATCTTGATAAGGCAATAGAAACCCATTTTGACTCCTGGAAAAATTAGGGTTTCTAGTTGCCGGCACGAAAATATCCACTACCTGTAATTCTTGCATTTACAGGACACTACATGACGGGTTACCCCAGGTTGCGAGCTGGTTCCCCCAAAAAGTTCCTGAAATTCGCACTTTATTTTATTGAAATAAAAACCGAAACAGTAATATGGTTCTTTCGTAAAATGTGGTGGAGGGCCGTTTGGTGTAAAGAAGGTCTTGTTTCCATCTTCTGGAGGTCCTCATTTATGTTGGGTCTTTACAGGGGTTGAACGACACATCTGGCTGTAGTGACTTGTGAAGACTGTTAGACTTCTCCATGATGTGGCTTGGAGGATTTCCGAAAATGGAAACTTGACTGTGAAATACCCCGAGTTCATGTGCTGTGAGCTTGACGTTGTCTGCACAGTTGAAGATTCCGTTTTTAAGTTTTGTGGACGACGGTTTTGATCCAATTTGCTACCATTGCTGCCGTTATTACAATGACTCCTTTCTAGAAGGGGAGGAAAAGTTGGATGCGGCCTCTTCTGTACTCGCCGTCTGCAGTTCTTTTAATGCAATAGCGTAAAGCTCAAACTAGACGGAGTTGTTTCAGGTTAATCGCCTATGATGTTCGTGAGCACCGTTATGATGCTCGGGTTTGAAGATTCAGAGGGTCGTTGAGTTTTAGCCCGGAATTCTGGACAAGGCCTTCGATGGATGAATTTGCAGTTGTCAAAGAAGAAGCAATAAGCGGAGTCGCTTGAGAGTGCTTGCGTCTCGCTGCACTGTAGACTGGATGTTAGGGAAGTTAAGACGGTTTTCCGTGTCAAGTGGTTGATGTGGAATGTTTGAATTGGTTGGTAGGATTCTTTCATGAGGGCTAACAACACCATCGAAAAGTCCCAGTCAGGGAAGGTGCAGTGGATTGCCGGACGCTCGATTTCGAAAGATTTTAGAAGGTTGGAAATCCAAAAGTCGTCAAGAAGAGTGGTGTTGCCAGCGGCTTTGAAGACGAGTTTAAGGCGGATCGGTAGATGAGAATGGTTGACCGAGCCTCTTAGTCCATCTTTGAAAAGGTCGGAGAAGACGACTAGTAATTTGGCCAGAGGGGGATGAATCGGATTGACTTTCCTTCTGTTGCACCAATGAAACAATTGTTTCCAATGACTGTCAGATTTTATTTGTGGATTGATGAATGGCTTTGTTTACGATTCTGGTGGCCTGCTCTTTAAGAATGCCTGCCTCTTTAACGAGTCTGATGATAGTAGCCACCCGTGCAGGTGTAAGATGTTCGGGTGGCATTTGGTTCGTTTATGTTGTCAGGAGGCCAAAGATTTTTGGAAGACTTCTTAGTTGGTCTACGAGTTTAGAAGTTGAGGGAACCAGGGGGACAATGGGCAGTTCAGAGCGATTAGGAGAAAGAGGCCTTACGTTTGTTCGATCATTTGGAGGATGGTTGAAGGAGTTTCAATGTATGGAAGAGGTAGGCACAGGGGTCGTAGTGGGTTTTAGGGGGGAACAAGTAGAAAATAAGGAATTTTTCAAGTCATAAATAAGGAAAAATGAGGAACTCCTAGGCATAATATCGGGGCTTAATAACAGTAAATGTGATGAAAGCTTAACTAGTTTCAAGAGCAGTCCTTCAGCAAGACTGCACCTCTACTATTTTAACGTTGGGAAGGGGAGGGGGGTAAAAAGGAGAAAAACAATATATTGCAGACTACGCCGTTTCTGCGTTATTATACGTTATTTTATTAATTTACACTTAAATTCACAAACAAAATAAGCTTGGCTGAAAAAAGTAGGGAGCTGTACATCTGAAAACAGGAAAAAAGTAGGAAAATAAGGAATTAGAAAAAAAAAGTAGGAACTCTACGACCCCTGTAGGCATGAAGGTTCTTTCATGAGAATCAGAGCATCTACAGCCCACGCTTGATTGTCCGGAATCGGCCTGATGCAATGGGGAAGTTTGGCATTGTGCCTCATGGCGAATGAGTCCATCGTTGGTTTTCCCTAGATGATGAAAAAATATCTACAGATTGATTTCTTCATTGCCCATTCCCCTGAAGGTGGTTTGGTGCGAGAGAGGGCATCTGCTGACATTCTTGTTGCCTGGGCTGTGGAATGGCAGGAGAGTTGTGTGGAGTGACTGGCAGAGGGTGAATATCTGTGAGGTGGTGTGGTGTACAGACGGGAATGGGTTCCACTTGTTTTCCAGATGTAGGCCACGGTTGTGGTTTTGTCTGCTTGAACCTGGACTGTTTTGCCTGCTACAAGGTGCTGAAAATGAACGTTATGGGTAGCTTTGAATTCTAGGTTCTTGATGTGATCCATTGTGTTTGGAGTCTAGGTTCCTGAGCTCTCGTGGCGATTGATGTGGGTTTCTAAGGATGCATCTGTTAGGAGAAGAAGGTCTGGGGAAAGTTCGTGAAGCGGGACGGATGTTGAAAGGTTCAGATTGTTTGCCCACCAATTGAAGCTTTTTCACGGAAAGAGGGTGTTCGTTGGCTTGGTGGCTTTGCTGTTAGGGAGGTGTAAGCTCCAGACGTCTATGCGAAAATGGTGGAATGGGCAGGTACTCCATCTGCCGAAGGAGACAAGATTTGCCATGGAATCTATTTCCCCACTGAGAGAGTTGAGGGATGGGAGAGAATGGCTTTGTATTTGGGCGAATTTGATGGTGTGTTGATGAAGGTCCTCGATTCTCTAAGCAGAAGACTTCACGATTGCAAATTTGAGGTTGAAATTGAACACCTAGGAAGGTGAAGTCTTGAGCCGTGGTTAGTCTTTACTTCTTCCAGTTGACTCCGAATCCTAAGTTGTGCAGGAGGGTCGTGGTGAAGTTTTTGTTCAGTTGGAGTTTGTCCTAGGGGTTTAAAAGCCAGTCGTCCAAGTAAGTGCTTGGAATTTGGTGTTGGTGTCCGAGGATGGGTCTGAGTATACGAGTGAAGATGTGTGGGGCGCCGTTTAGCCCAAATGGAAGGCAATGGAACTCGTAGACGTTGTCCTTGTACATGAAATGAAAGAGGTGAAGGTAAGTGTTCCCGATGTCAATGGCAACGGTCCATTCTTTCGGATTGAGAGAGAGAGGCGAATGGATTCGAAAGTTTCCATTTTGAAGTGAACGTTTTCCACGAAGCGGTAGAGGTTTGAAGTTGAAAATCAGTCTTTTGCCTCCAGATTTTTTTTTATCTGAGGAAGATTGAGCTGTAGAAACCAGGTGTGGAGGGGTCTGGACATCGACAATTTCCTAAATTAGGGCACGAGACGGTGGTGAGGCTTGGTTCCAGGGAGAATAGGAGTGGAGTGCTGGTTTTCGTAGGAATTTCGGATGGAAGCCTTGAGAGATGATGGAAAGAATGGTTGAGTCGGACGTTATTTCTTTCCTGGCCGAGAGATGAAGTGTCGAAGATGGCCGCCGACTGATCAGAAGTGGGTGGCGTTATTTCCGTGATCTGCTCCTATTGCCGGGTGAGGAGTATCTGCAGCAATGGTCGTGAGTTGAACTTCGTTTGTTGTTTGCCTTCTTGTTGAAGTGTTGGTTTTCTCGAAAGGGCCGATGGTTGCCTTGTTGAGAGTGGCTTGGGAGGGAGTTGTAGGTAGAGCCAGGGTGGTTGTTGCTTCATTTTCTTCCTGACCTAGGGGAAGTTTCAGAATGGAGGGTTTCGACGGTGGAGGAAAATGTTGGTTCTTCGGGACGGAGGGCTTGGGTTTCCTCCTGGAAATGTTTAAGTGAGGAGCCTGGGAAGGGATGAGTTCTCTAAATAAATTGTCAGATTCGTGGAGGGGTTAGTTTCTTAGGACATGCTTTGTTGAATAATTCAGGTTCAGATCGGTGGCCAGCGCGATGTTACTCAAAGGGACACTGGAATTGAAAGAGTGGAAGGTGGCGAAGGAAGCTTTTTTGAAGAGTTCCGAGATCAGGTAATGGAGTCAATTGCTTCAGTGCGACTTGATGACAATCGGCTGAGGACATCGGCTTGTAATGCGGCACGAAGGCCAAGTCAGAGGATCTTGTCATTTTCCTTAAAAATGGCGGAAGGAACTTCGGCTTTTGGGGGATGCGTAACGCCGTTCTAAAGTCCATTTTGACTTCAGGGGTAAGAAATTCAGATTGTTGGTAGGTGTCAAAATGTCCAGGGTTGGCAGCTCCTTCACCAAGGGAGTGGAAGAACCAATTTTCCATGCCTGGTTTTGGCGGTAAAGGAAATTTTTCAAGGTCAAGGGGTTCACCTTTTCCCAGAAGCAATGCACCGGTGCGAAGGAGGGTTGTTAGTAGTGGTGTGGACTGTCCAATTTATGCCCATTCTTTCAGGTTTCGTTCCCGGAGGTGAATCCAAAGCCAGTGGTGAAGCCTCTGTTTTTTTAAGGTTCAGATCCAGCTGGAGCAGTTTTGTAGAGGAAACGGTCAGGTATGATGTCGGGTCGTTGTCATTCTGCAAGGAATCGTCACATTGTTGTGACAATTGACGAAGACTTGTTGACGGTGGTCGTCCATTGTTGATGCCGAATCAAGGTCGTCATCAGCCGTGGACAAGGTTGGACGAGTCGGCCGAAGTGGTGGGTCATACCCACAGTAAGAAGCCATGGTGCCAGAGGGACAGTTCTGCTAGGTAATTCCCGAAAATACCGGGGGGGGGGGGGGGGCGCTGTAGTTAAGCTCGAACGCAGGGAATTCTGGCACACGAGATGGTCTTGCTAACCATCCGGCCATGCCCACCAATGAAATCAAATGCAGCATGGGAAATATCTACTAAATTAGGCTACTAAAAGAAAAGTTGCACAGACGGGTGAAAAGAACAGCAAATCATCGCACAGCAGAAGTAGCCTCGTGTTAAAACGAGCATATATTCTTGCCTAAAAAGTTTTCATCTTATTAGGAATGCTTCTGGAAATTGTAGAAATTCCCCAACACTCAGTATATGTTACGCCAATTCCCTGATTTTCCCTTCAGGTTGGACTTGATAAATTCCCTGAATTTTCCAGGTTTTTCCCTGTTTTACAATAAAGCTTGTATTAAATGCCCAAGCCTTAAATTGTCGTTTTCTACAGCAAAATAAACTAAAATCTATAGTGTGAATAAAGATAGTAGTGCTTCCTACGCTTACTGTTCCCTTTTCCCTCCCTGGTGCAATAGTGGACTTTTTCCTTTGGTTCCTAGCACCTGCAAGGCGACCTGGCCTCTCTCCCCTACGCCGCCTTTACCTTCTCCACAGCAATTAAAAGGATGTAAAAATTGGCCTTCCGGAGATCGTTCGAATTTTCTGCGATAGCTGTCCAGAATAGTGGAGTAAACCCCCCCATTTTACTATACAAGCCCATGGACGTTTAATACGCGATTTACGGTACATAATTCCTCTTATTCCTGCAAGCACGACTTTTATCGACTGAGTGAAAAAAAAAATTACTATTCATGCCTAGAGTGAATGAGTGGTTATCTGCTGATCCGACAAATTCCATCAAAATCTGTCAAAAAGGTTTATTATCAAAATGTATTCGGCATCAGTCAAAAAGGCATTCATATCTTTGATGCAGTCTTTGGGTTAATGCTTAAAACTAGTCGTCCCGTTGTAAAGTACAGCAACAAACATGTATGGAAGACTGCAGCACGTGTAAAACACTTGGTTGTCCATAAATAAATAGAGATTATACAGTATTTATAACAAACTGGCTCGAGTAATCACAAGTCCACTTTCGATCCTAAACTTAGGGGAATAGACTTCATTTCAGTTCTCATACACAGGAATTCGCCGCACACACACATTAACGTAACGCAAATAAGCGTTAAAAGCCACCAGGCTAACGTGTTTGGAAAGAATCCATTGAAGAACCAGCAAATCACAAGATGGAGCACGTGAACTGTTACGGTAAAATCTAAACACTGCTTTGTCCTTCCAACAACGTGCCACAACCCGATAGCACTAGAGGAAAAAAAAAGAAAAAGAAGTTGTTAGACTGAGTACAGGATAACCTTTAAAGTAATTCAAAATTAGTTATCAACCGTGGTTTTCGGTTTTCATAAAAATCGCCTGCACCTTAAACAAAAACCGTTTTGTCGGTTTCTGGAAAACTCGCGTTGGGTGAGCGACTGATCGGTGCGCACCCGGCCTTGCTCGTACTGCATTGATAAGATTTCCGAGCAAAGAAATACGCTTAAACCCACAACAGCTGAAAAACTGAATTTGAAAATTTTTGTGGAAAAGGATTTAATGAACTTGATGAATAACAGCTGTCCCAACAAGCTTCCCTGCAGAATCCACTAAGTACACGTAAAGGCCTCCTAGACAATAGAAAGTCATTGACCCTGGCAAAAAGTTTTCCCCCTGTCGTCTTTTGCAACCAGGCAGTCGACAAATTTGTTGTTAAGAATGCTATCACATGCCATAGCAAGGACGTAAAAATCATAAGAACTTGGAGGCCCTCCTCAATCTCTTTCCTTACTTTGTCCAGCTAATGTATCAAATTGTAGGTTGCAGACGTCCTGGAAATTGCCATTAACTGGTTATGATGAAGTTGGTTGTTGTCCGTAAGATGATTTAGAATTTGATGATGGACGACAATTTCCGTGTATTTTGCCTGGGATTCTCGTTAGACTAAAATCGGATGGCTTAGTCTTGGGTCCTCTGTAGATAGTAGGTAACGTGAGCAGTCTTCCATTGAGTAGGTACTTTGAGCCGACTAATCGACTTCTAGGAGAATGGTGAACAGAAAGTGGAGGATCGATCACAATTGTAACGCTCAAATTCAAAAACAAAAATACTCTCAGTACGGTATTTTGTGAATTTTCAATAGGCCTAATAGTCCGAGTGGTGTTAATTTCGGTCTCTCCTATCTTCTTCAGGCTTCCTTTCTTGTGCTTGCCTCTGTTTTACATTGCCATGAGTGCGAGTGTTTTTGAAAATGCGTGGAAACCGTTGCCCACTGTACTTCTCGCGTGTCGTCTGCTCAACACTAGCACAATCCCATTTGCGCGAGAGGTGTGCCCCCAACTCTTTACTAATTAGGAACTTGATGTTTGGGTTCGACAGCCCTTGTAGATTCATGAGAGGTTGTCCGCTCGCCACACAGCGTTGAATCGCCAGCGATTCAAGTCCTCTTAGATGTAAATCCCTTTTACTATTAGACACCAGCAGAGTAGTTGTTTGGTCCCAATCGATTTTGTGTTTAGTACTCAATAGTTTAGTACTCAATAGTAAAAGAGATTTACACCTAAGAGGACTTGCATCGCTGGCGATTCAACACTGTGTGGCGAGCGGACAACCTCTCATGAATCTACAAGGGCCGTCGAACCCAAACATCAAGTTCCTAATTAGTAAAGAGTTGGGGGCACACCTCTCGCGCAAATGGGATCGTGCGAGCGTTGAGCAGACGACACGCGAGAAGTACAGTGGGCAACGGTTTCCACGCATTTTCAAAATCACTTGCACTCATGGCAATGTAAAACAGAGGCAAGCACAAGAAAGGAAGCCTGAAGAAGATAGAGACCGAAATTAACACCACTCGGACTATTAGGCCTATCGAAGATTCGCAAAATACCGTACTGAGAGTATTTTTGTTTTTGAATTTGAGCGTTACAATTGTGATCGATTGATTTCGAACATTTAAAGTAGAAGATGGTTCATTTTTTCGCTGAACGTGGAGGATGATACATACATTCAGAATAACATGGCAATTACTATCTGGACCTGGAGCGGATCTGCTGTCGACACTGAGCGGGATATAACTTCATCCTTTACAGGCCTACATAGTGTCATCATTTTTTTTCTCTTCAATTACGAAACAAAGTGTCCATCCTCCTACAGTACAGAGAATGGCAAATACAACAAACCTTATGCTAGTTTGATTTTTCTGCAGTTAGAAGGTCTGAGTGCATTCTAATTCTTTTCCTCTAAATAGCTACTTCACCTCACACACTGCTAAACGGCTGTACCGGACAGAACATACTTTCCTTGCCGTACAAACCAAACCAAACATCGCTGCAAAGAAGCGGTGTTATGAAGGTCAACAAAACAGCTGACAGTGGAATATGTTTCGCCAAACTCAGTCCAAGTTTCAAGTCATACAATCTTATCTTGTTACTTCTCCTGCGAATTTTCGACTATTGTTACGAATAATCTTCTTCAAGCCAAGTCAAAAGACTTGCACAAAATATCCACCTCCTCTCGCCACGGCACCTTACACTTCCACAACATTTGAATCTCCCTCTACTTCTCACTCGGCCTTGGCCTCCCGTTCGCTCCCAAGCTAACAGTTTGAAAAATTCGAAACACATCGCTGTAGAACATACTGTGAAATTCGATAACTCGTCATTTCGTTATAAAAAATACAGCATTAATTTCACATCTCGGACACGAACACTGTCCAGCTAATCTTCAATACTCTCAAGTGTCTTCATCAGGCTACTGTTGTTATTGGACTAATTCTTACATTGTCGTCTGCTCCAACCACTTTTGAACGTGGAATTTAGCCGTGTTTGCAGCCTCTGGTATTTACTGGGCCGCACTTAGTGGGAAGAGATTTGCGTGATCGATGTGACAGACAGTGGAAGCTCAAGCGAGATAATCACGTGCGGCCCAGTAAATACCAGAGGCTGCAAACGCTGCTAAATTCACGTTCGAAAGTGGTTGGAGCAGACAACGATGTAAGAAATAGTCCAATAACAGCAGAAGCCTGATGAAGACACTAGAGAGGTGTTGAAAATTAGCTGGACAGTGTTCGTATCCGAGATGTGAGCTTAATGCGGGATTTTTAGGTATTAGTTGTACAACGAAGTGACGAGTTGTCTGAGAAATTCTCTTAGCCTCTGCTGCTGGCCGTGAGGTCCTGCCTTGTCGTAGCTGGGAGGAACTTTCGCCAGCTGTATCAAAGTTTGCTGCTCAGTTCTGTCGTCATGTCGCGTCCACTGTGTTGGTATGCAGATTTTTGCATATTCATGAGGGGCACACTTCTTTCTTGGCAATGTTGAATTGATGGCCTCCAACGCTCGGAGGTGCGTTTCCCTGCTGGAATTGGACTTGAACATGAGTTCGGTGTCGAGTCAGCCTGATGTTTTTGTCTTTTTGCAGTGCAAGGCTACGGCCTCTGATGGTCTCCATCTATGGTTGCTCGTGCATGTTCTTTCACTCACTGGCAAATTCGCCTCGCCTTTCGGGCAATCCCTGCAGGGAGGAGGTCCAATAGACCACTCCGGTGGCGAAGGTGACATTTTCCACTTATCTTGCTGCACTCTTCCTTTCCTCGTCCATTCTACCCTAATCCAAAGTTAGCAGGAAAAGCAACAAGACTTGAAACTTGGACCAAATTTGGCAAAGCGTATTCCACTCTAAGTTCAAGCCAAAGTAAAATGACCGAAGTAACGTTTTTTCAATATTCATCACTATATTCATTTATAGTGATGAATAAATTAAATTAAATCGTTTATTTAATCCAGAAACGTGCCTAACGTCAACAACAACAATACAAATCTACAATTTTTCCAGCCTTTCCAGCTCGCGCTGCCATACTTGGGCAAAACCAGAAGTAAACTCTCTTTATCACATGTATCCCTTCAGTTAAAAATACGTAAATACATGCTACTGTGAGAGAGTTCAAAGAATTCGAAAAGTTCACGACGACAGCAACGTTGGGAGAAGTTTCCATCTACCTCCAACAAAAGCTGTCGAAAATTTGCGAAATTGACCGATTTCTGTGTTATGAGATTGAAGACTTTTTGTAGCTATAGTCGAAAATTCGCAAGGTTATGTAACAGTGAACTTGGACTTAATTTGGCGTCGAGTCTTTTGAAGTGAGTATTATAAAAACCAAATGCAAAGAACCAGATAAGGGTTACATTATGAGTATTAGCAGTACAGCTATAGCTGTTGCCAGCATTTTTTATACTTACGATGTTAGTGAATTGAACACAAATGCAGTCATAATGAGTCTGCCTCCCATCTCCTTAATGTGTAAATCCTACAACATACATTTTGAATTGAATTAATTTACTGACATCAACAAATGCGGCAGTCGTGTCAAGTAAAACTTAATGCTTTTGTAACATACCTGATACCTGAATATCTGATTTAGTGACTGTGTTGATCCTGACACGGTATCCAGAATGTATAACCAGAAGCCCACAGACAGATAATAAATGCTCTGCATTGTAAAAATTTGGCTAATAATCAGAATGGGGTCCCACACGGAATACCGGAATTGACCGGCCATTTCCGTAAATAATTCGTTTGAACTGCACTGCGTCAGTTGCAAAGAATGGATTTAGTTTTCTCTCCTGGAAATAAAAAGTGCAAAGTTAATTAAAATGTGTTTACAGGCAGGGGCGTATTGAAGACAAATACAAACTATTGGTGGGATGGGGCAATGCTGAATCCATATGTTTTTCCGAAAAGAAAGGACTTTTTATTGCCACTTACCCATCTTACTCATAGCTTCATCATACATCCCTTTTTAGCAGGTCGAGATCCATTTTTCCAAATGTGGTTGGGGATGTTAGAAATACCCTATTACTAACCCCCCCCCAATTTTCGGCCAATTAACATTTTTAATAATCAACACTTGGATGGTAATGCCTGTTTTTTGAGGGAAAATAACACTACATAGTCTACTTAAAGTATTCAAGTAGACTACATTTTTAGTCTCAGAGGTGGTGTTATTTTCTCTTCAAAAATGTATTCCAATCACCACTGTTATCGACGGTTGCCGATATTCCAAATCCCCGTTTTAATTGCCAGCTAAAAAAGACACACAAAATGACAACAGTCATTGCCATGCCCTGTAACTCAAATTACCAAGAGATTTTCCAGCAGAGAGTATTCTTTAGTGCTGGAAATATCACTGTTAGTTAGGCGATGTTGCTAAGTAATAGGCTACTATTCATATCAATTCAACCAAATAGAAAAAAGGGAAACTCGAATTAACTTTTTAACTGGTAAGGTTATCTCACAACGGAGAGAGACAATTTTTCTAGGAAATACCTAGGATCTTTTACATGCCAACAATTGACATGGGCATGAGTTCATTTCCATGGCTCTTCTCTTCCCGAATACATAGTTAAGGGTGGGCCAGGATTAAACATTGGCTTACGAGACATTCGTGCTACTCGTTGAGCCACCCTGAAACTAAAATAGAAAAGCTGACAAAGTCAATAAGGAAGTGCTGTGCAATGATAACTAAAGCATCTGGCCGACGGAGGAAAAAAAACTGCACTGCACAAAACTTTAACAAGTATTGCCGAAGTACGAAGTAGCACCAAGATATGAAATTCGTAAAAACATTAGCCAAATAACTGAGTAGGCCTGTTTTGTCATGAACAAAATAAGTTTCCGAAATAACTGTTTACAAGTAACTGGGGGCCAACAGCTCAATGCCACAATGATGGCGCTAAAAGCTAGCATTCCAAATGACAGACTACTTTGTTTCCCCTTAATTGCTGTAAGGAGTTGTGTCTGTCTTAGAAATAAGAACAAAGCAGCCAAACAGGCAAGCTAAAAATGAATATCCTAAACTATGGCATAAAACTTTCAGCATAATTTTAAAATGCATAGGCTTCTTAACGTTATTTTTTATATTTTCCTTCTCTTTTTACGTGTTACTTATTTTTTGAATCTTAGCACCCCACTCCTGGCAACCGCCTATGCCCTACCAGGACAAACAACACATAAAGCTAGCACCTAACACCGCTTAAACATTTTCACACCTGACTTCATTTTTTGTGTAAATATTGCAAACTGACCGATTTTGAAATTTACAAAAACAGTTATGCAGGCTGTGCAAACAGCTTAGGAATTGAAAATGCAGTACGATCATAAAAAATAAAGCATCATCAAAATAAAGTATGCTCTAAATGTTAACGCTTGCAGAATATTTTAAAAACTAAATAAAAACGGGCCCAGCACTTGCGCTGTAAGCAACAAAACAATGAAAAATGAAACAGACGCCTAACAACTTCCAACAAAACCCTTGTACCCAGCTTAAACCAGGCCAGTCAGTGCTAGGCTACTACCTACTGGCCTTTTCTTTGCTGGATGTACTGTCATGTGCACAGGCAGTTAAGCAAAAGTTGAAAAGATGTACTGGTGTCATTCACATAGGTAACATGACAAACATGGATAATTGGTAACATCTTCACTGTTCAAGTCAGTAGCCAAAAATTTACGATTAGGTGATGGGTTGTTATACCCAACAGTGTGGACCTGTGTTGAGTAGTGGCAAAGAAGCCAGAGGCAGAACAAAAAAACTGGACCACAGAAAGAAGAAAAATGGTAACATCTTTGATAACTAAATTTTGTCCAAAATGAATCAAGGAATTATCGGAGTAAGATGCCACATTGTGACAACCAGTAAACTTGCGGGTTACTGTCTACTATCATGATGCACCAGACTGAATAATATGAAGATAGTCCACTAACTGCAAATTTTCAACTACTAACTGTAGTCGTTGTGAAAGTGTGCGTTTTTGTGAGTCTCGTGTGACATTTTTCAATCGTTGTAGTGTTTCACAGTAAGATGAATAACGGTGTTTTTACTGAATAATATAACATAAAGGGCTTTATTAGCCGAGGAACGCTGGTACCTGTTGGGCCAAATGGAGGGAGAAAATTTACGAGGCAGTCCATCTGTCGTAGGCACTATTCCATTGGTTACTAAGATTTTTTCCTTTCAACAAGAGTAACCGTTATCTGTTCCAGCCGTCGACCACCCAGTAGGAAAAAACATTCTTGCCAACAAGTGACCCTTGGACTGACCTACATTGGTTGACCTGGAGTTTCAGGTGGTAACCTCTAGTCATGGGAAAGTTAGTTTTTGAAAAGAAGCGAGCAGGGTCCAGCGAATCAAAACCATGGATGATCTTGAAAGTCTCCAGCATGTTCCCTCTGTTGCTTCTAGCTTCCGGAGAAGTCGGTCTCAGTTTGGTCAGGCAATCCTTATAAGGTAGATGCCTGGTAGTACACAGCATCTTGGTGGCCCTGCATTGGACGGATTCAAGGTTGTTGATGTCCTTAGCGAAGTAAGGATGCCAGGCCTGAACACAGTAGTCAAGGTACGGCCTCACGAACGTGATGTACAGAAGCGGGAAACTATAGCCATTAAGAAAGCAGTTCAAGCGTCTCTTAATCCAGGGGCCATGTTAGCTGTTTTGGCGGCTTACTGACATTGCTGGCCAACCAAGGGTTACCAGTAGAAGGTCCCCAGAAATGGTATACTGATATCTTGGATAGGCACGACCCACGTGGAGCACAGCACACATTGCAGGCGTTAATACACATTTTGTTACCAACAGACCGCTTGATTACGTTATTTAGGTCTTCTTGGATGGACAGATTCTCAGCCACGCGGCCACAAAGTTTGGAGTCGTCTGCAAACAGATTGCAGAAGTTATTTACCACATCT
Source organism: Lithobius niger (assembly GCA_023313725.1). Taxonomy (NCBI): domain Eukaryota; kingdom Metazoa; phylum Arthropoda; class Chilopoda; order Lithobiomorpha; family Lithobiidae; genus Lithobius; species Lithobius niger. The sequence goes on along the minus strand of JAHWFP010150426.1, from coordinate 86,427 downwards.
GGGAGGTCGTTGAGAAACACCAGAAATAGGAGAGGGACAAGTACCGTTCTCCGGGGAACACCACTGGTAACAGTTGTCCACTCTGTGAGTTTCCCGTCCTGTAAGAAGGCAGCAATCCATCCGAGGGTTTTGCCAGCAATTCCTAACTTCGCGAGTTTTTTGATAAGCAAGCCGTGGGAGATAGAATCGAAGGCCTTGCTGAAATCAAGCAAAAATCACATTGCAAGGCTGGTTCTGTTCCCAGCACTAGGTCCAAAAAAACAGGTAGTACGAGTAGCCCTTTCTAAAGCTGTGTTGGTTCTTATGTTCGCTAATGTAAATAATTTTTACCACGGTTGGTGTCACAGAAAGTTCTCCTGGGATCATCGATCATTACCTGGGGTCCACTACCACAGAAGCTCCGAGCAAGATGGCCGGCCTATCTAGATTCCGGCGCGTGAAGTTTAGAAAGGTTTAAGATTTTGATTGCGGTTTCTGGTGTTATGTGGTTAGTTTAGGTTAGGTTAGGTTAGGTAAATTTGGAAAAAACTGACCTTATTTTCGAGAAACAGCGACCTTAATTTACCGTTTACACCAACGGAGATAGTACAACCAACGTATACAGATCGATGGTGGAAGCGCTTGGAGCCGCTGTGGAAGTGGTTCCATTACCTGGAGGAGAGGAGCCGATAGTTCACATCACAGTACCTTACATTCACATTTTCATACGTTGTCGAGGGTAGGGGCAAATTTAAATTCTTAACTGGCAGAAACTGTTGGTGTCGAAATGTCATAGTCAGATCAAGGAGACATACTTTTGGCCTCCCGTATTTATGTCAAAGTGCGTAGGATGGCTTAGTCAGTCTGTTAGTACATGGATCACTTTAGTATTGAAAACTTAAAGTATTTCTAAAGTAAACCTGAAGTATTTATATTTATTTACAGGTACACTAGAAACAGCTGCCAACCATGGTAAGGCCATACATTTAGAGACCGTATAGTAAAGTTTACAAAAGTTTATTTACAATCTGCGAAGTAGTTTTTTTACATTATGATTATGAATCATCAATTCGTATTGTACTATACCTTTGAGTTCGGAGTATTGTTAGGCCATTCACATTAAGACCCACATTGCTTGCTGTCAGTTCAACACGAAGCTTGAAAAGTAATACACACCGTACCAAACACTTTTCCCTAAAACGACAAAACGAAGCCGACTCAAAATCACTTGGAAAAATTGTCTGCCATGTTGGAGCAAGTGACGTCATTTAACTTATACTCTTGTTCCCAGTCCTGTTTAAAGTTACATTGGCATGTAAATAAAATAAGCAGGTTTAGTTTTAAAAAGAAAAAAATGGTAAGTAAATAAATATACTAAAAGTAATATATTCAAGTAAATGTTGATAGTCAAACCTACAAAACTAAAATTCACAATCAAGTTAATTTCGAACTGGAACAAGAGTATTGAGGCATCGGCCATTTTGTCCCTGGCTCCAAGGTCCTTTCTAGCAAAGGTGAGAAGTTTTCGTGTGCTAAAATTATATACATTCTATTATTACAGTGTTAATATTATTTGCCTTTTCAAATTGCGAACCGTATTCCGATACTGGATCAAATAACGTGTCGAATAATAGCGCTGCCATCATCGAACAAACTAAAGTTATTTTTCGTTCTTGGCGTGTTCTGCTTGTTTTTCATGTCGGCAATTTTTTGAAGAAATATCCCTTGGGCTACTTATTCTAACCGTTGTTTTCTTGAGCTTTTATTTACCATATCACCGCGGACTTCAGTTTTTTTTTTTAATGCTGTTCATTTTAACTTTTGAGTTAATGCCGTGTACAAAATGGGGTCGATAGGCCTAACCCGTTAACGCCGGAAGTCCTTGATAATGCTGCGACGAAAACAATTTCGTCTGCAGTGAGCAGTGCCGTGTATTGGTAGGCCTACCAGCAGCTTATAAAAGCCTAAGACGTCCAAGTATTCATGTTTGCACAAGGCCGTCTGGGAGAGAAGCTGCTGGTTTCTAGTCCCGGCTCCTCGTCAGTAATAGTCGTCACAAGTTTTTACATTAAAAAAAAAAAATTTATAAGCAATGTTAAGATCAGTTAATTTTCCAGTCCTTGCAAGAACTGGCGTAGCCGGTGGGTGAAACCAGACATTTCTACTACTACCCTCTCCCGGGGTCGGCCTTTGCTTGAAGAATCCATCTTCTTCGTAGTTTCAAGGTCATTTCAAGGCTGGTGCACGCAGAGTGCCTGTACTAATGGTACCGTAGTGATATTTTTTCACACCTTTGTTGGGGCTTCAAAGCTTTACATAGCCTCCCGAGCCCCAGCGACCAGTATACTGGACCTGTAACGGAGCAAAACCTAGGCCCCCAGGCGCACTGCAAGTATTTATTTGGGGTTGTCGGCAAACCCGAGTAAAGTACGAAAGCACAGCCGAGTGGTGAGCGTACGCGTCACCCAGCCAAATAACGCCATCTTGAATCCCATAACTTACCTAAGGATTCCTTTGTGTCTGAGGAGGTTAAGTGTTGGCAGCATGGGGTGTGACCCATTACGAACATTGCGGTAGTATTATCGTTTCCTTTTTTTTTTTTTCTGTACATTCTAGACTTCGTACAGAGTTTGTAGGCTACACGGTTTTAAATTTGAAAACCCAAAATTAAGGCTCGAGAAACCTTTAAAATTTGGGAAGTTTTGTTCGGAGCCTTGGGAACCACTACCGCAGCGGCTCCAAGCTCGTCCACCATCGATCTGTATATGTGGAAGGTTGTACTATCGCATTGGTGTAAAAGGTAAATCAAGGTCGCCGTTCATGAAAATGATGTCAGTTTTTTTCCAAATTACGAGCCTCAGAAAACGTAACCAAAAACTTAGCCGGGAAACTTCACGCGCCGGAATCTAGATAGGCCGGCCATCTTGCTTGGAGCTTCTGCGGTAGTGGACTCGAGCCTTGAATGATCTTGAATTTTGTGAGTGAGGTTAATGCCGTAGCAGTTATATTAATTTAGGTATAAAATTCAATAAATGAATAGAAAGCATGTGTCAATGGTGGGTTGGGGGTACAACCCCCCCCGCCCCCTCACTCCTTTGTCAGCTGAATCCATTTCCTCTGGGAACGGTGCTTCCATGAATTGGCTTGTAGAAAGAGAGGTGCATAGTACAAATAATTTTTGCCAGAAGGGGCAGCTGAGCAAGTGCTGTTCCACTGGAGTTGCTGTATTCATTCTTGTTTGAGGGGGGGGGGGGGGGGGCATATTGATTGTTCCTGTTTATGACGGTTAGGTTCCTAGGTACCAATTTAAGTTGATTGTACAATGAGCCCGACCTAAATGCAGAAAGTGAAGTGGAAAGGGGGATGGGAAGGATAAACTTGAATAAGCAGAATAAAATTTAATAAAACGGAAAAAGAAAAGACCGGAAAGATGAGTAGAGGTCGAAGTGAAATTGAAACTTAAATCTTATGTAAGGCAGGGATGCACCACGTCTGCGTAAGGGGCAGCGAGTAGCTGTAGAGACTGACGCGTTACAAAGTGACAACAGCAAGCCAAATTTAAATTCAGAAAGTAAAGAAATCGGAAGTGAGATGGGAAGAAAAGACCTGATTGTGTATACAGAGTAAGCAGAGTAAATATAAAAAAAAATCCATGCTCTTTAGAGTGAGGATAGGGAATGAAAAACAGGAAAATCCATGGCTCATAAACAATACATCTGTACTAGTTTAAAGCAAAGAGGAAGAAATTTTGAGTTTAGATCCTAAATTTATTCCAGTGTTACACTTGAGGAACAAAAAAAGATCAAATCATGAAGAGAATTTCACAGCTGATGCACAGTTACTATTTGAATAATACCATTGGACGGTAGTAGTGCGTCAGAAATTACAGAAATATGTGATTGATTTTCCTAGACCTATGAGAGCCAATCTGAGTAAAGGCCAACTGAAAGCCCTCCACTCAGCTCTTGTCAGAAAATTGAGAATGTGACAGTACCGAGAGCTGACAAAGTGAATGCTACTGTCCTTATGGATACGGTAGAATACATCAAACAAACATGGCTTCCATATGGATAAGAGAAATTGCTGCTCACAGCTAATTTTAACAGGACTAATGTGAAAGTGCTTGTCTGTTGTGCTTGTCTGTTGACCTGCTAAAGGGGCTTGGCTGTGGAAACCCTCGGAAGCTGGACCCGGCGACTGTGGCGCAGATCAATGCCCGGTACCAAAGTCCGAAAACTTGGTAGCACTTTATGCGGCACCACTGGTGGTCAGGGAGAAGGGACCCATCTCCCCCGATCCCAACCAGTACCCTCATCCTTGTGGTGGGGGGCGAAATCGGGCGTATCCTGATCCCTAGTGCCTGGGTGGAAGGGCGGCTTAATGGCTAAATGCTGAGAAAGTCGCCTAACCCCAACGAATCACTTCAATGTCTGTTGATAATTAATATCAAGATTTTCACACTTTTTTTTCTGGGTGCGGCGTATGTGTAAGACTACAGTAATTGCTAATTTTAAGTTTTCTTATGAACTCCAAATGAATTCAATGCCGTAGCATTTGTTTTTCAGGTAGTGGCATTGGTCACGAATTAGTATGGCTATGCATTACAAATTCCATGTTCTCTTGCTCGAATTTCTGCAACACCCACAAGTCACAACCATGTCGCCCCAAGTGCATACTAAGTTTTATCCAGCTTTGATGAGCAGTTTAAGAGAAATGCCAGGCTGGATAGACAGTTTCAAAATTTTATTAACTTTGGTAATAACCATTAACACTCTTTTTTTTTTTTGTTTCAGATGGCAAGCAACCTACTACGTCTCGTTGCACAGAATGCTCCACGTCAATCCGTAGCTGTTCATCAGAGGGCAGCTTATCATGGACGTGCAAGGATAGGCAAAAGAGAAGTCGTTGGCTTTGGATTCAACGGGGAATATAATTATGCTGATCGTGTAGATTATCCTATGCCTGCTGTCAGGTATAGTTACTTAGAAATGACAAAGATAAATGCTAATTTTCAAGTTTTTCTTGAGTCGTTGAGTGATATCAAATATTTCCGTCGTTCTTCTTGATATATTTGTTCCATCACAATTTGTATCCGTAAAATGTGTTGCAACGTAAAAAGAAGACCTCTGTTTTGCTGTTACTTACATTTTTGTTTTGCTTCACTGACATTACTTCTAGCAGACGTGTCGTTAAGAAGGAAAAAATTTACTTTGCTACTCCATAGCTTCTCAAACCTATGGATTTATTTTCCCGCACAAGATTCAATTGGTCTCCAAATGAATTGCAAACTTTCTACTATTCCTGGAGAATTTAATGATGCATAGCATACCACCAATCTGTAAATACTTTTAACCCTTCAAGTCCGCAAGTTTGCGCTAAGGGCTTATTACTGACTTGTAAAAAAAAAAAATCGTAGCTTCTCACCCACTTGAAGTAAGGGAATGAAACCTGTGTCATTTTTTTCCTTAATGATCTGGCATTTATATCCCATTTTTTATAATTACTACATAATTGGATGGAAGTTTTCGTCCTGGCTTATAGAAGAGCTGTAAACAATGATTATACAGCGGTCATATTTTGGCGCATCCCTCTTTAAAGGGTTAAGGACTGCATAGTCGTAACTTCTCACCCACTTGAAGTAAGGGAATGAAACTGTCATCTTATCCTTAATGAACTAGCTGTCATATATCATATTTTTAGTTAAATAGGAAAGCACTGATACCGCCTTCAAGTCAGTTTCATCAACTTTCTTGCCTAAATTTTCAACAAAGAAATCACCGTTCCTGTTCAGAAGTACAATTCACAGCAGAGTGCTCACTCCATGTTGTAACTCTCGAATACTTCCGCATGTGCCACTGACAACTGATCTCTTAGATGTTCATTGGACGGCTGCTGGGCGGCGTTCAGTTTCCGAGGAAAGCGGTGACGCAGTGGGTTTAAAGCACGTCATCTTAGTGTTGGGCTGGTATCGATCCTGCAATGGACTCTTATTTTTGGCGAGGCTGTCGTGAATGGAATCGCTTATTCCAGGAATGTACCTGATAAATCGACTGCAGAACATTGTTCGGCTTCATGAGAGGTGTCTGCATCGTTTTTCGTTGTTCAATTTTAATTCTGGCTCGACTCCATGCTCTCTTGGTCATGCTGTTGATCCACACGGCTGGAAAGCCATGTTCAAGGTAGGTAGTTTTGGCATCAAGAAGGAAGCCATTTGCAATTTGGGAGGAAGAGGAGCGTTCAATAATACGAGTAAGTCCAGTCCTCAGCATAGCTTTTCAACGGCCTTGGGTGGGCGGAATTGAAGCCAATTCCTTCGCCAGTGTCGGTGGATGGGTTTGTAGTATGGGAAGAAGCTGATGCTCCCTCCTCCCCCCGTCTTATTTGTAAAAGAACGTCCAGGGAAGGGAGTTTGCCTTCGGCTTAAACTTCGCGAGTGAATTGGATATTGTTCCATTGATTAAGTCTGGCAAGGATAGCATTGCTTTCATGTCTACGAGGGATGGCAAATACATTGTCGATGTACTGTTCCATTGTTGAATATTGGGGAATTGAGAGTTGATCCACTTGTCAAGAAATTGCAGCACTATTTCTGCCGAGACTGGGGAACAGGAATACTCCATAGGAGTACCTGTAGTCAGTTCTAAAGTGGAATTACCAAACGTGGCAAAGGTGAATATTGTCACTGTCTTCGCCTTTTATCGGTGAGAAACGTTCAGTTAGCTATGCTAAAGGTCCAGCATTGAAGTTTGTTTCCCTCAAGAAATTCAGTAAACAAATGGAGTTCTTTACGGTGAAAAATTACAATATTTTCTGAGACATTATGTCCAACTCGATTCACATTCATCTTCACCTAGTTAAGATTAGATCTTTAAAACTCGATCTCACAATATCTTGCGAATTTTTGACAGCTTTAGCAAGTTTGGTGGTATAACTGCTTCACATCTGTCTTCCTCGGGCACTAATTTTCAGTCCGTTCTGTCTTCAACTATATCTTCGTTTTTTGAATAACGGCGCATTATCTAAACAAAAGTAATACACTCAAGGTGGACCTCGGTCCAAGTCGCTGATCGCCTGCAACACCGCGATGCCCTGTACATGTGGTCATGTGCCCTTTGTCTCGACAGCCGTTAGTCATGGGGGGTACGGGTCTCGCACCATCGTCCCAGATGCATTAACCCCTCTGCAACAACTGCGCCAAGACCTTGTCCCCAGTCATCAATTTCTCCTCTCCCCCCCCTTGCAGGCAACAATCAGGGCATTGTTAGAGTTCAGTACATTACTCCGCAGCGTAGCCTGTTGTAATAGCGTGGCAAGTTCTAGTGAGGAGGTTCCCGTCTCTGCAAGCTTGACGATTGTGAGTATATCGAGACAACAGTTGGGCCCGTTTTATGGCACCATGATATACCAATGACAGTTCGTTCTTTGTCGCCCTAGAATAGCTGCAGCAGGTTGCAAGAAATCGAAAGTGTCTAAAATTTAAAATTGTAAGTTATTGGAATGAAATATAAACTTGTGGCTACACACGAGTGGGACATAATGACCTGTTGGCACAGTGGTGTAGTACATCCTGAGTTAAATCGTACACCTTTTTAGCCTTCCATGACACTCCCATTGAAACATCCTTGTAGGAGTTTTGCATCCTTTCGGTCAGCTACAGAGAGAGTACACTGATGGGTCCAAACCTAATTCTGTGGTTGGCTGTATACAGGGTGTTTCAGAATAAAACCAACAAATTTCCAGGGCATACTAAGGAGGTAAAGACAAGTCGAAAAGTCCTATATAATACCTATCCAAAAATGCTTGGTTACCGAGTTATCGCCCTATTAGACCCCAATTATTTTATGATCGAGTATTTATGTCAAGGCTTAATTGGAGCCTGCGAGTCACAGGCTTCGACTGAATGCCTGCAAAGTGCACGCTTTATTGTGTCCTTGTAGACCATTTTGTGTGTTTAAGCAGCGTTGACTGGTTGGTGACGATTTGAGACCAAATTCATAGCTACACAAACTCAAGATTCAGCATGGTGTACCAACCTGCTGCAAACTTCGTGATAGGCCTAATCGCATTGCATTCAAAACTGCAACTACGTCAACTCTTGCCAAGATAGTTGTAAATAAATTTAAAAAAAAAACTTTTAAAGGATGGCGTAGGTTATTAATTTCTACACACAATAAATGTTACACAAAGCTGTAAAAAACATCGCTGCTTTTCCTGGTCTCCCCCCCCCCCTTCCCTTTGACTTTCATTGTCTTTAGTGATTCCATGAGTGCCCTGGAGTCCTTGGCGAATTACAATCCTCGGAACCCCTTGACACAACGTGTCCAAGCTTTGCTTTCCCGCTTGCCTGGCCGGCGGAAAACCGTGCTTTTCTGCTGGATCCCGGGCCATGTTGGGATAGCAGGGAATGAACAAGCTGATTCTGCTGCGAAAGGGGCCCTTTCTGGCCCTCTCGGTAGGGATCTCAGGCTTGTTCCCTCAGATGCCTTTCCAACTCTGCGTCTGAGGTTACACGCTTTTTGGCAAACCTCGTGGGACAGACAGGACGGCAATAAGTTACGGACCATTAAAGGCACTGTCGAGGAGTGGCACTCGGCGTGTTGCCGTGAGGAGGTTGTGTTGGCCCGTTTGCGAATTGGTCACACCAGACTTACTCACTGTTTCCTTTTGCGGGGGGTTGACCCTCCTGAATGTTCTTGGTGTCGACGGCCACTTACGGTCCGGCACTTACTTGTTGATTGTCGCCATCTTGATGGTGTTCGTCGTCGGTTCCATCTTCCGCATGACATTGCGCGTCAATTGGGCGATAAGTCTGTCCTCCTGTCCGGTGTTTTTCAATTTTTGCAGGAGGTACAGATGTATGACAAGATTTAGATTAGGGGTTTGAATAATATCTCTGTAATGTGTGGTGCAGTGGCACCCCGGACCACTGCACTGTGACTGAGGTTGGCGCTAATGACCAAGCTGTCGACGCGCCATTAAGCCTCAATCCCCCCCCCCCTTTGACTGTTCAGGGGCCTTTATCTCCCCTCTCCTTTGTTCTGTCCATGTTTATTTATCTATTTTTTTCCGTTAAAAAAAAACAAACTAGAATCCACTTTACGGTTATTGGCTCGTGACGTGAGGGGCGTGGGGCGGGTTTAACAAGCAGAATCCGGAGGCTCAAATTCATTAAGACGTTCAAATACCTGATCTGACCTAGCACGGCATGCCTTTTGATAATGTTAATAAAAATTACTGTACGTCGTAACTACAGCTGTAAATTTGGCAGTTGCCTTGCCCAATGTAGACTTTAAAGCCAATGGGCCAGTTGGTTACACCCCCCCCCCCCCTTCCCCAACCTTCCAGGGTCATCTGTTGGAACAGGCCATTTACATTCTGCCCTTACGGCTTTCAGATGGTTAACAAAGGCTTTCTTTTTTTAAAACTTCAGAAACAATGAACACACTTGGGCTGCCCAGTTTCAGGAAAATAAAACAGGTTTTCTTAGGAATAATAAAAAGGTACTTGTACTGCATCTTTTGCTTTTTAAATTAAAAAATAGAATTAATTCTAACGTATTTTTTATTACGGAAATGTTAAGAGCCACTGGGTAGAGAGAGGCCTTGAATAGAAGCCAGGTCCGCTTCACGGCAAAACGTGTCAGCATACTGAGTTTTTGCAAGTTGCTCCTGTTTTGGCAAGATTAGATGATATTGCAGTTTCGAACGTAATTTATTATCGCGAAGTTTTCCCACTGGTAGGTGCACCTTGCTGCATCCGAATTTGTTTAGTATGAGGCCACAGTACGGCGTGCGCCTTGCAAGGCAGTCTGATACAGGCTTCCACCGCTTCCACTAAACCATGACTTAAATACTCGAACATAAAAGAATGGGGTCAAATAGGGCGATATCTCGGTGACCAAGCATTTTTGGATTGGTGTTGTATAGAACTTTTCGACTTGTCTTTACCTCCTGAGTATGCCCTGGAAGTTTGTCGGTTTTTTTCTGAAACACCCTGTATATGTTTGTTGCCCGCCGGATTGCATCTTCAGGATCCCAACGTTTTATCTATGGCCCTCAGCTTTGCTGCTAGATCTCCGCAGGAACATTTTGTTATTTTAACGGACTCCCTAAAGTGCTATGCAGAGTAAAACATCTGTGACTCAGGCAATCCCATGATTCAGTCAATTCGGCAGCATATTCTAGCACCACTATTAGAATAAGGCAAAAAGATAACCCTACATTGGGTCCCAGGTTATGTTGGGATTCCAGGCAATCAGCAAGCTAATTAACTGCCCAGGCTGCCCTCGAGTAACCAGAGATAAAAGTTTGTCACATTTTGGAACTTGCTCTGCCCTACTTGCTCAACGTGTGGGCGAGTGGCAGGAGAAATGTAATCAGGTTATTGACAATAAGCTGAGTAAAGTTAATCCAGATGATACAGTTTTAAACATGGGGAAGAGGTGGTGGTTGTGGCATATCTCTGGATGGGCCACACTTCATTAATGCACGAACACTTGCTGCATGGTTAAGATTCATGGACACACAGACACTTGCTCCACAGTTAAGATTCATTGGTGCACCTCCTGCTCTGTTCTGCTTATAGTTGCATACATATTGGATTGTAGGTGTGCGCAAATTTTGAAATGCAAATGGACTCATTTGTTTCGTTAACTGTGACGTAAACTTGTGGGTGGTGATTTTTCTGAAGGTGATCGCCAATCACCAAAAATTTAAAAAGAAACTTTTGCAGCGAGTTCTACGTGTGTGGTAAAGCGTATATTTTCAATCTGAACATTACAGGCTTCCTGCTGTATGCTGCAGAGTATGCAGAATGCTACCAGAAATTCTGAGAGGAAATTAAGCAAGGTTGTTAGTCTTTGACAGACCTACAACTGTATTGTCCAGCATTTTTTCGATACGTTTTTCTCTTTTGCACTATTTTAGTTTATATGGTATTTAACCCCATGTTGCATACGGTTGCCTGCAGGTAACAGCTGACTAAACGTGAAAAAACTATGTTGTATACGGTTGCCTGCAGGTAACAGCTGACTAAACGTGAAAAAACTATGTTGTATACGGTTGCCTGCAGGTAACAGCTGACTAAACGTGAAAAAACTAAGTCCCAACTCGCACTGCAAGCTTTGTGAGGGGTCCCCCGAGCAAAGCGAGCTGCAACAGCCTAGTGGTCAGCGTCCTCGTCTCCAAACCCTGCTAATGCTGGTTCGAATCCCCCGACTGACCCAACTATCATATGGTCCTTAAAAAAAAGTATCAGAAAATAATTCATGCATTTAAGGGTTAAGTAAATAACGTCGGTCAGAATCTCATTTTGCCTGACCTTTGTTCTGTAGCCCTTTAGCTGCTGCTTCTGCATTGTTTTTGTGTGGCTCTTCAGTTGCATCTGCTTCGTTTGTGCTGTCATCCCCTTCGTTCATCTTCGCTATGCCAAATATTTGTATCTTTTCAGCTGTGTACTGTTAAGTACAGCCAAATTTATTGGAGTATTGGTGCAAATAACCAACTTATAGGTTAGCTGCTTATTCAATTCATATCTTTCCTTCCTTCAACAACTGAATCTGTTTACTCGCAGCTTTTTCTTTCCATATTTGTAGTCCATATACAAAGCAAAAACTGGGTCTTGTTCGATTGATAGTTTTAGTTTACTTATCCTAAAATACTTACCTTTGTAAAAAGTTCAGGTCCAAAATACACACAATTTCAGAAAAAAGCTAGTACCATACCAGTATTCCTTGAGAATTTTCGACAGACTGGGAACGTCAGTCCTCACCAGGCACGACTACAACGGTAAACATGGTAAACAACCGTTTTCAAGAGTGTAGCAGTGCCTGATGAAGACAGACGTTCCCAGTCTGTCAAAAATTTGCAAGGAATACTGGTATGGTATTCTTTTTTTTTTTTAATTGTGCGTATTTTGGACCTGAACTGTATAAAAAGTGCGATAGATTTTCAGAGTAAAAACCGCTACAGAATTTTCAATACTTATCTTTACGTGAACCCTCCCACCTCCCCTCTTTCGGAAAAAGTTGTGTGAAACGAAAAGTGATGGGCAACAATGGTGGAGACAACCCTCTCCAATGTCGGTCGCCACTCACCATTTGGCGAATAGAAATCAGTAGTTGGCGACCTGAAATTTAGTCTTACTTGCCAAAATGGCGACTAGCAATAGAGAATGACACTCAGAGAGCGATATCTCGGGCACCGTACAAGTTAGAGACGAACGGTTTTCGGCGTTATGCTTAGATTTCTACTGGGGTTAAAGAGAATTCTACAACTTCGTAAATGCATGAATAAAAAAAAACATGCATCGTGCAAGCTGTCATTGGTATGTGGCGAGTAGAAATTGTGAAATGGCGAGTGCTTTGTAAGGTCTACTGGCCAAGTGGCGACTGCTATTGGCTTCATATTCCAGAGGGTTGGGCGGAGAGCCTGACAAAGCACCGTTATCTTATTGGGGCAAATGAGCAGTAAATAAAACTATTAAGTTAAAGTTTATAGGGAAGTATTTTAGAAGCTACGGTATCATACAATATCAAAAATTCATGCATGTAAGTGATTTAATAAATAACCGTGTGGAAAAGAATGAACACAGTATTTTTTATATGTTGCAGGTTTAGGGAAAATGCAGGGGAGATTGCTGCGCTGCGAGAGAAGGAGAAGGGAGACTGGAAAAAACTTAGCCTTGATGAGAAGAAAGCATGTAAGTGTATCAATAAACTTTAGGGTCGATGTAGTCTTGAACAAAACACCCTTTTCTTAATGAGCATGTTAGAAAAACTGCTTTAGGCTTGGCTGGCCATTGAACAGTAGATGGAAATATAAACCTGCTACTGTAAAGTTAAGTTGTCAAACACAGCCTTGCTTTCTAAAGCCTGCTGGTGAAAGTCTAGTGTGTCCGGTGTGTCTAGTATATGTTCTGAACAAACTGGACGTTCTAATGATTCTGTCACCTCCATTAGACTTGTAACAACAGTCGAACTAGTCCACCAGTTAAACAATACATGATCAGCTTGGAAGGAAAAGTTCGTTACTCTCCATACATTCAAAAGTTTGCGCTTTACATCAGTGGTCTTTAGTTGAAACTCCATCTCAGCGGGCCGACGTAGCATGTTGCTCCATTTCAAATCTTAAACTGGTGGGAGAGCTTGGGGGGGGGGGGGGGTTACAAATTGGTCGAGGTCGGGATATGCTAGAACTTGTAGATTCATGAATGTACAAGATCCAGGATCTGGGTTGAGAAAAAAAAGCCCGGACCGGGTAAACTTTATAGGTTTTATTGGGCATTGGGTTTTAAAGGCTTTCATTGTTGCTAAGACTTACTTTTTTTAAGGGGGGGGGGGGGTATACTGATTTGTTTTACAGCAACTAGAGGCTACGGCTAAGCCTAGTAACAACATAACGTACAGCATAACATACAGCATAAAAATATAAAAAATGTAATATTTATCACATTACTACAATTTACTACAAAACAATGGAGTCTGCCAAATGGTGGCAAATCATGGAGCAAAGGGAGCAAAGAAAGGAAATTTCCCCGAAGGGTTTTGTAATTTCTTTTGGGCGCTCCAATGTTGTCCAGCTAGTTCTGCTGCGATAGAACGGTTATGTTCAACTTTTGGACTAGTTTGGTCGAAACTTCGAAATCATGTAGGTTGCGAAAAAACTAAAAATTAGTGAAAGTATATCGACACTTGAGGGCCGAACCACTAGAATGGTAAGCTTGAGTGCTGAAAATAAATGAGCTGTACTGTATCCGACTTCATTCTACATGTAACTCGAGAGTAAAATATTTTTAGGTAGCCTATTCAATGAATAAATATACTGAAATATCTGTATTTGTAATGATCATCCACCAAACATAAAATTTTAACTATGTTTTGGAAAAAAAAAAAACCCATCAGATGGGTTTTATTGAGGGTTTTTTTGGGTCGGGGAGAAGGTTCTCAGCCCTGTCCAGCATATACCGACATTGCCCAAATTGTACGCTCTATGCTCTCCAACCACTTAGATTTGAAATGGAGCAACATGATACTGAGATGGAGGGATCCAGCTCTGCCAACGGTAACCACTGATAGCGCGAAGTTTGAACGTTTGGAGATTACTGTAACTAACTTCTCCTTCAGAAGTTGATTGTTTTTGTTTTTTTTTTAAATTGGTAATCTGGTTTGACGAAGATGTGGTTTACGTAAACATGTGCGCAAGTTTTTTCCTTTGCTTAAATTCTGCACACGAATGAGAACATTTTTTTTTTGCGTCTAATGGGATTCTTTGACAGTTTGTTTTTCACATCTGTTGTTTTCCATTTTCAGTATACAGAGCCAGCTTCTGTCAGACCTTTGCTGAAATAAAGGCCCCAACGGGAGAATGGAAAGTGTGTATTGCCGGGATGTTGGTTGCGGCTTCGTGTACAATTTGGTTTTACACGTGGATGAAAAAATACGGTACGCAATTCCCTATTACTTGTAGACTAGTGGCCCTTTCTTCTTCCAACTATATTGTATGATATCTCCATTAAAATATTTTCATTTTGCAAGCTTTTTTAATGTTGGGCCGATCCCAACCATTACAGCGTGTGGAACCGTTTTTCGTTGTGCGATATGTTTTTTGAATTTTGCGCCGGCGTCCATTGATCTTATAACCTCGCACGGGGAGTGAAGTTCTAGTCGGATGTGCATGATCCGTGTTGAGTTCGATTGTATGCACAAAGTGGTAGATTGTTAAGCAGGAGGTGGTTGAAGGTTCATTAGGGGCAGTGTTAACATTTCCATGTGGTGGATAGTTATAAACTCGACATCTCTAAGGTTTGTGTCCTTGCTGGAATTATAAACAAGCATGGTGGTTATCTTGTCCCATTCAATGACCAAACATTTTTTGAGTGCGATGCTGTTATTGCGGTCCCTGTAGTTGCAGTGATGTGGTCAAAACCGCAGTAAGTCTCGCCCTGTGTTTCTGCCACGTAGATAGCATATATGGGACAAGGTAAACTCCCTTCTTCGTCCTTGTGCCGTGCTATCTATGTGTGCAAAACATGGTGGGGTGTGCCCTGACACATTCTTCTGAAAGTACCAAAACTGAAAATTATTGTTCTGCTATAAGCTAGGCGGAGGATTATGTTTGGTAATTGCTCCTAGATCAAATAAATAGCCGTCATACATCTTCGTATGCCAGGCTTTCCCAGATCACTAGCACTTAATTACATTTTCCCAACAATATTCAGTGTGTGTGACGGGCGAGACAAGCCGAGGCATGAAAGTGAGCTGTGTTGAAACTTATTGACTATTCTGGCAAGTCTTGCATTTCTTGTACTTGACGTACTTGAAAGTATTTCAGATTTTGGTGTTCAAGTGTTGTATGGGGTGTCGTCTGCTGTTGATTGTTCTTAGTTGTTGATGTTGTGGAACTGTCAATCAGGAGTGGGTAGTTTGCTGTTGGATGTACCGCACAACCCTAGTTCCTTGTACCAAAAAAGTTATTAACCAGGTTTGATTTGCTATTTTTCAGTGTATGGCGACTTACCGCAAACCTTTACACCCGAGAGTCAACAAGCGCAATTGCAACGTATGCTCGCCCTCAAAATGAATCCCGTAGAGGGACTTGCATCGAAGTATGATTACGAGAACGAACGCTGGAAGTAAATGCCTTAATGTTAAATTTAAGTTGTGGATGGCAGCCAAATTCTGTTCAATGAGTGTATAATAAGTTCGGTTGGTTATTGGTTATTTAAGTTTACAGCAGAGTTCCAGTGTCAGAAATGTGTAATTTTAGCATCTAATCTGCACATTTTTTGTAGAAACAAAATTTGTTGATATCACTGGTATGAATTTTTGTTGGAATTTGTTAGGCATTAGAACAGTTTGTGTTGTACTCACCATCTGAATAATAGAATTAAGACTCTTAGACTTGTAGGCAAATAAAAAGCGGACTATATTGTCCACATAAAGGAACCATGTCGACAATGTAAATGTGTAAAATAAATTGTTGGTGTTATTTGAGTGTCGGTTTCCTCCGCCTCCAGGGGTAATAGTCTTTTATTATCACCCTCTAACGTCGCAATCCTAGCGTTTTGTCGGACCAGTTGATCAGACTATGTTGAGAGGATAGCCCCCTCGAGGTGGACACAATGTGATTTTTGGGAGCCTATCATGGGTTCGTATAATAAGTTAGAAAACTAATTCAAAGACTAAAACGAAAAGTTTCACGCTCCTTTCAAGGACCTATTATGATTAATGTTGTGGTTTTGTACGTTCGATTTTTAGTTGGGCCGAAAAAAAACTAATTAGTTTGTGTTCCAAAGATGATAAAAAAAAAAAAGTAGGGTCCATCATTAATTTTCCACTTTATCTTTGTTAGACCTACGGCAAATAATAACCATTCCAAAAGTCTATACAACATTTGAGCAAAGACACCAATCGCATATTTTTGAAAGTGTCAGTTTCCATGCATGATTTTCAGTTTAACATTGTAAAACACCACAGTCCTGCAGAACAGTCAGACAGCCAACTTCGTATGCTGGATAGGCCTAATGCGCATGAGCAAAACGATCGTTAATTAACGTTTTACGAAATACAAAATTATTTCCAGGAGCTCTTTCAGTATCGAACTAAGCGTAAGGAATTTCAAGGACTTTTCGGAAAATTATTATTATTCAAGTGCTTTAAAAGGCCTTCAAAACTGATTTTTCAGTCAAGCACCTGTACAAACTCTGTATGACATATTAAACTTTTAATTTTTCTAACTTTATCATTAATTGCTGTACTGCGTATTGTCAGATATTTTAAAGAAGTTTTTATTCTGTAATTTCTAGGCAAAATTTGTCAATGTTGGGTCCAAATCATTTCTGTTTGAATGATTTCGTAACACTCCCCTTTTTCTGTGGCTATGTAATTCTTTAGGCTTAATCATTTCAAAATGAAGTTAAAATAGAAACTTGTAGATGTAAAAGCTTTCTTTCCTAGGTTTGCGAGATGGGGTTTCCTACAAACTTCTGTAGCATACTTTACATCCAGATAAGACCTACTGTACCCTATTGTTTTCTTATTGACTACACCCAAATTTGGCCAGACCTTTTAAGTTACACCCTGCGTTACAATTCCAACAAAAACCTACCATTTGTCCCAAGAACTAAGTCGTGGTATGTGAAAAGCACTAGCAATTTACAACCTTGAAACAAAATGCCAACCAGACTTGCACATTTTGCTCCTTGAATCTATCGCCATCGAAAAATGGCAGTTAGGAAACGTTTTAAGGTAGTGTGGGGGGAATCTGCTTCAAATTTGTTCACCAGGGGAAGCCAGAAACAAACTACCCACACCGAAAGTTGTGCTTCTAGATGAAGTTTGAAATGTTTGATAAAATTCACATGGACCAGCAGCAACAATGAATAAGGGAAAGCATATCCAATCGTTTTTAATGTTTTCGAAAGTTTTATGAACGGTGCAGCTTATTAAGTCGTAAAATTTAGTAAAAACAAAAAGGTGGTTAGGTTACTGCGTACTCAAGAAGCCGTATGTCTGCAAATTGGAACAATATTTTCGTCATTCATCGTAATGAATTCAGTGCAAGCAAAAATTTAACCCCTTTCCCCGATTTTTTTTTTGGGAGTCTCACTCCCCAAAATAGTGAAGACCCTAAACTACACGTGGTGCCGGAATTGTATCGACAGAGTTACGTTAACTCCGGAATTCTTTTAAAATTCTGACCCCTGTGTTGGACCCGGAATTACAGTAATTAGATTCGTGATTTGCTTTAAAAGTGTCCGAAGTAAACCGGAATTGGGGTAACATGGATTTACCGTAAACCCCTGCCTTGCTCGCTGTGGTTATACATAGAACATCAGAAACCGTGTTGCTACAAATCTGCATTACTACAATTCTGTGTTGCTACAAATCCGCGTTACTACAATTTTGGATTGTTTCAGACACTTTTTAAAGCAAATTACGAATCCAGAGTTACTGTAATTCTGGGTCCAGGGGTCAGTGTTTATGAAAATTCCGTAGTTAATGAACTCCGTGTCGGTACAATTCCGCGCCCCCAACTACCACTTACCGAAATTTAAAACGCATCTTTGTTTGGATTTTGCCTCATTAACACCAGAAATTATCGACTGCAGTGAGTATACGGTAATCGTCAGACATAAATGTGTCAAATACCAACTATAAATGGTGTGTGTGCAATTTTATTTGTTTTCTGAATTGCAACACCGTAAAACCTATACAGTAAAAACATGTACGCTCAAACTGGGGTATGCCTTTTTAAGGGCTGCACCTTTCAGGGAAAGAGGACATAACAGCAAGTACCTGAACATTCTCACAAATAACCCTGTGGTTGAACCCTGCTGTCACCACCCCCTCTGTACACACACCCCATCCAGCCATCCTTTTCAATTGCACACAATGGTGAAAACAACAAGCAGGCCCGTTGCTAAGTGTCCTCTATGACCATGTTCTGCAGCTATTTGAGAAAATATGTACACCTGAATAGGAAGAAACATTGCTCATAATCTAGCAATATTAATTGTATTATTGTATACACGGGGTTTGGGTAGTAGCCCCGAAAGCTGAAACAATTCTTAGAGAATTTTTGGGCAAATTTCGCATTATTAATTGACCAAAAGAAAAAGGTCCTCCCTTCAGAAATTGAGTAATCCCTTAATGTAGTTTTCAGATTTCTGCATTATGCACTTTTCTAAGCCCAGGAGTTATTGCGAAATGTGTAGTTCGTCTAATTCTTGGTATAACACCGCAGACTTCTCCTCAGTATTTCGGTTCCCGAGGTAAGGCTGCCTGAGCCATTGACCTTTTTTGGCGAGTGTCTCTAATAGCGAACGACACTTGAGGAAGAGTTTGATAGACGTACCACTAAGAATACAGGCAACCATACACTGCAGGTTTTCTTTTCGTGCTTAAGAAAACAAAGTTTTTGGAACAATGGAAAAACTGACAGGCCAACGAGAATGTTGATAATGCTAAGAAATAATTGTTTGGTTTGCGTGCAAGGTGCAAACTGAAGCACTACGCAACCAGGCATTTTATTTAGCTGGCCACATTTGTTGTGGTGTACCTAGTTAAAAGCTGAAAGAGTATGTAGTCCGCTTAAAATAAAATGTTAAGTCGTCTAGTATTCAATGTTTATTTTTTAGTTTTTGTCAAATTACTTCTGTTTTGAGCTAGTAACTTTAAAATGGTGTACTGGAATGGCAAAAACATGATTAACTTTTGGACCAAGATTCGGATAAAAAATTTAAACCAAGATATAATTTAAGGAACTGCATGCGCCTGTAAACCAAGCAATTAACTTGGCGTGGCGTAAAGGTTAAACCACTCATTAAATGCTCAGTTAACGGAAGGAAAACATGGCTACAACTTGAATTGGACTGAAAGAAATATTAACATCCGTACAATTAGTATTGTAATGAGAATTTTTTTCTTTATGCAAAACGAGCACCATGCCGACTTGCACTGAAAAGAATGCACCAGAGCTTTCAGATTCAGTAATTGTACTCGGTAGATCGAAGCTTTTTGAATAGTAGCCGACAAACCACAGATCTATGCAGTATATCTCGGAGGACACAATTTCGCTTTCATTATGCCCATATTAGGGGAATTATGTTACCTTCGTTAATCATCGGATTTTTACGGAAACATGAAGCTGCTTCTCGGCAACGTTCGTAGTAGTTATGCCCGTATTAGGGCAATGAAGTCGCTTTAGTGAGTCGTCGGCTTTTTACGGAAACGCGAAGATGTTTTTTGGGGTGCCTTTAACGTGGTTTAACAGCGACATTGTAATGCCTAATAAGAAACAACTGCGACGAAGCAAACAAAATTGCAGTTACAGGTTGCGAACATGATGGGGCTAGTATCGCTACGCCAAATAAACGTAAACATTGTCAAGATTAGTTCCAACTAATAAACCCGGGCCGGCTGAAAATAAGTTTCTTTTGCTTAAGGAAAACATATAACCAAACCCGCCCTACCTCCCTCTTGAGTCACTGCCTGACCAAGTTGGGAGAAAAAAATAACGACCTTTGGGTCGCGCGAAAACGCTTTCATAGAGGGGGGTTACGGAGCTGGCGGCTACAAGGACCTAAAAAATCTCCAGGGAAATGCAGCATTGCAAGGAACGAATGCAAAAATTAACAGGTTATGTATGTTTTCCTTAGGCAAAAGAGCAATTTTCAGCC
This sequence comes from Lithobius niger, assembly GCA_023313725.1. Lineage (NCBI taxonomy): Eukaryota > Metazoa > Arthropoda > Chilopoda > Lithobiomorpha > Lithobiidae > Lithobius > Lithobius niger. The sequence continues at coordinate 66,270 of JAHWFP010150426.1, read as the reverse complement.
AGCCCAGGCTGGGGAGACCGGTAGTATTAAGTGTTTCGAAACATTTGTTAGTAGGAAATTCTGAACGAGTCGCTAAATGAATGAGCTGGTATACTGGTATTTTAAAGAATGGTCTCTAATTGCCTTTGGTGGCAAGATTCTCCTCTTTAATACCCCAGGGTTAGTTTGTCAATGATTTTAATGTTTGTGTTGGAAATCACACCTCCCCCACCATATAATTTTGATTTAAATTCGAAGTACCGCAGAGGAATGTGTTCTCTGCCAATGAGCGTAGACTAGCTCTTTCACGAGCCCACACCTGTGTGTGTAGGATCTACTTGACTGTTATTTATGGCAAGCTGGAGCAAATCCATTACCATTTACTGACTGCCCCGTAGCTGCAGCCAGCTGTGCTCAAATCCGGCATGACTCCTGCGTACGTCACGACCTGGTGGCTTTAGAATTGCCGGGAAGGCACAACGATTCGTTCTGGTTTGTTTTTCTTCCGTTCATGGAGGCCCGTAAACACTGTACGCTAGATTGGGAATTTGAAGTTTGAAGTCTTCTAAAATTTGGTGCAAACATGTGCATCATTTAGACAAATGTACTTGATAGAGAGTTTGCTAAGATTCTTCAACAATTAGTGAGACACTTGTGTTAAACTGTCAATAGAGAATTGTCATTTCAAGTGCTGATGTACACATCGAAGCTTCATTTACGCTTTGTTGGTTGCGCTTAAACGAAGCTTCAATTTGTAATATTCCACCCGAAATGTCAATTATTTCGATGTACTCATCGCCGGAGTAAATGAAATACCATTCTTCTACTTCATTGTACGATCATCTCAACATTGTTAAGTCTCTACATGTTAGTTAATGTTTGGCAGCAGTGGCTATTAGTAATTGATAGCTGGTGGCTGAGGAAGCACCCATTTTTTGTATTGTAGTTCCGAAAAGTATGTTTGTCTACTGGCGCATGACCTAACTAAAGCTAGGGGCCAGTCACGGATCGTGAAAAAATAAATTTGCAATACACAATATTCAGAGTGGCCCATAAAAAAAAACCAATGGCAGAAATTTCAAATTTGTCCAAGAGAAGAGCAAAAAAAAAAAGTTTTCGAAGAGAGGGGACTCCTCTTGCATTTCCATCGTTGCATTTTTTATGGGCTACCCTGTAAACTGACATTTGAAACGTACGTAGTTGCCAGCCACCAAGTGCATGGATGGATGGATGGACATCTTAAGACTTAATTATATAAATGCAGTTTTCCAGTATCAGCTGTAGGTCTAGTCTGAAAGCATCAGGCTTGACTAGGAGCTAACAGGAGGAAAAGTACCTCACTTGTCAAATGTCTACCTCTATTACATAGTAAAATATTGTTTAAATTTATTTGTTAAATTTATCTATTTTGCTAGCAATGATGCGTGCGTGGAAGTACAGCTGAATATACAAATATTGTAAATTGAAGAAGAAAAAATACTATAATAAACAATTCTAGTTGTCATTTACTGAACTCTTCGATAAACTAAAATTACAAAATTGGTAGAACAAGGTGTAAACTATACAAGTCCAATATAATAGGTCATCAGCGCAATTTATGTCGCCTTCTAGGTTTTGAGGAATTATTTCCTTCCAGCTCCCAGAGCGTTCCTTTCGGCTTCAGTTTATTTACGAGGATTTCTTCTTTTTGTAGTTGCTGCTGCTGTTTTTGTTTCATTTCATAATCCACAGCAAAATCCACATCCTTCACCATTTGAACAATAGTTTTCTGTTAAAACAAAATTGAAAATTTAATAATACTAATTAAAGTGTTGAGTCTAACCCACGCCCATCACTATCACCTAAGTGGAATACAATAGGTAATATTATACGCTTCAATAAATATTTAATGTCTTAAAAGTTGTTTTTAATGCAATTTCAGTTGTTTTCAATGCTTAGTGACCCGACTGCAAACCGTTCCGTAATACATTTAACTTACTGCATACTCCATTTGTTTCAGTACACGCTCCTTTTGACGATGTGTCAGGTGACCTGGTCTACCATCTGTAAATATAAATGACAGCAATGAATCTGCCCAATAGTATACAAATTAATGACAAAATACTGAGAAATAAAATCCTCAAAATACCGGGACACATCGCTTGATTATGGTTTCTATTGCCTAACAACGAAAATATAAATCCTAGAGGCTTTCAAGTTTAGAGCAAGCCAGCTACGTAATCCGGCTGCACATACACGTGCGTGCGCATGTGCAGTCCCTCTATAAAAGCGTTAACGTGAGGCGGCCTGACATCTTTTTGCCCTGGTTTTTTCATGAGGTGATTCGAGAGGAGGTAGAGAGGGTACACGTAATGTACATTTTTGTTGTCGGGCAGTAGAAACCAAAATTAGCCAGTGTGTCCCGGTATTCTGATGTTATAATTGCCGTTAAGAAAATATCCACCTGTAAATTTTAGCATTTACAGATAACCTTGTCCTCGAAAATGGTGGGTACCTCAAGACGCAGGATTATGAGCTGGCAACCCCGAAAAGTTTCTTCTAACTTCACACTTTATTGAACATAATAAAATAAAAATTCTCTTTTGGTAAAATGTGGTGGCCCTGAAAAGAGCCATTTTGTTAAAGATGAAGGTCTTGCTTCTTTTTCAGTACTTAAGGGGGGTTGGATGACACGCCTGGCTGCGACGATGGGTCCCAGACGGTGTAATCCATTTTCTTGTGATGTCATCTCTCTGAAGTAGTGGCTCGTGAAGACGGATGACTTCTCCAAGATGTGGCTTTGAGGATCTCGGGAACTGCAATGTTGCTGTGGAATGCCCGTGATGCAGAAATTGCCCCAAGTTCGTGCGCTGTCACCCGGACGTTGTTGTCAGCGTGATCGCTGCTGATGTCTTCATAGGCATTGCTGCAAGATGCAATCATCCTTGCCGAGGTTTCTCCTAAAGCCGTCTTGAAGGAGAAGAAGAGTTGGCTTCAGCCTTTGTGAAATTCGAGGTTTTCTGTCCTTTAACGTAAAAACGTACGGCACATACAGGACAGAGAAGACGCTCGGGTCCGTCGCCAATAATGTTAGTAAGCGCTGGAGTGATAATTGACTAGTGACGGTTCGCAAGGTTTTTGAGTCTTGGCACTTCGTCTTAGTGACTCTTTATCTCAGGCGAATGGCGGTGCAATTTTCGTAAAGAAGCAGTGATTTGGATCCATGGAAATGGCCTGAATTTCACTGCAGCGTAAGGTTGATGCTAATGTAATCAGGAACGGTTTTCCTGGTGAGAAGGTTGAGGTCACAGTGTTGGAGCGGTTCGTAGGGTGCTTTCGTGAAAGAGCTTAGTACAATGGAGAGGTCTGGATCTGGGAAAGTGCAATGAATTGTTGGTTGTTCCACCTCAGAGGATTTGCTGAGCTAAGAGATGCGAAAATCTTCAAAGAGGTGAGAGCTGCCTGCATCTTTGAAGACACAGTTTAGTGCTGATCTGTATTTAGTAGTGGCACCAGCCAACTGCAAGGGGAGGAGGGGGCAATGATTCCCCGACCCGGGGGAGCAAAGTAAATTAATATTTTTTGTTAAAATTTGTTCTACTTTGGCAGGAAGATTTTAGCTTAACGCTCCTGAATTAACTAAGAATTAGTTTTAAATCACGTCGGTGATGAACTAAGTGGAAAACAGTTACTATCAAATCAACTGCCAACTAAATCTTTAAGTTTGATCCTTTGCTCGGTTTTCATGGAGTTAATTGTTATCAGACTTCAACTGACAAAAACTTGGCGAGAAAGCTTAACAAGTTTTGTTCTCTTCAAATTTAGCTGACGTTTCGGCTATAACCCTAGCAAGAACACACAGTTGGCCCTCAAACGTACACGGCCAATTGTGAGCACAGTGCCTTTTTTTGTTAGTTCTGTATTGGTTAGAGGCTTTATCAGAATTGACATCTTCTTGGTTGGGAGGCAGTCTGACCAGTGGGCGAGATAACTGGTCAAGTGGTGGCATCCCAAACGGGTCTCATAACTAAGATGCCTGTTAAATCATGGTGTTGACGGTTTAACACAGCAAATCAATTTTCAGTTTAACCACTTGTACACGACATTTGCGAAGTTCTTTGATGTCACGAATTCAAACGACGAAAACTTTAGCTGGAATCCTTAACAAGTTTTGTTTTGTACATATTTAGTTTACGTTTCTCCATCCTAGCAGTGGGGCACGACCCCCCCCCCCCCCACCACCCCCCTGATAGAATTGTTGATCCCTTAAGCCCTTGCTTGAATAAATCGTTGACGAAAATCAATAGGTCGGGTAAAAGGGGATTGATTGGATTGACTTTCCTTCCGTTACGCCAACAAAAGCCATTTTTTCCAGTGACTCGTAGATTTTGTTGGTTGAATCCGTGAATTTGTTGGTTCATTAAGAATTCCAGCCTCGTCAAGGAGTTTGATGATATTAGCCATCGTGTGAGTGAAGGGTGTTGATGCTCTGGTGGAACATAGTTCCTTTTCTTTGCGAAAGCAGATCTGAAATTTCTGGTATACTTCTTGGGCGGTTGATGAGGAGATTTAGAAGTTGAGGGAACCAAGTGGCTGCTGGCCAGTTCGGTGCAATCAGTAGGAACAGTCCTTGGGTTGATTGGATTTTGAGAAGAACTGTTGGAAGTAACTTGAACAGAGGGAAGAGGTAGTGCGTAAAGTTTCTTCCAAGGGAACGTCAGGGCATCCACTGCCCAGGCTGATTCCTCTGGGATTGGGCTGATGAATTAGGGAAGTTTGGCATTGTGCTTCGTGGCAAATAGGTTTGCCCCAGATGTTGAAAAGAGATCGAAGACGGACATCTTTAGTGACCATTCTCCTAATGGAGGTTTCTGGCAAGATAGAGAGTCTGCTATTACATTTCAGGTGCCTGGAATGTGGAGGGGAAGAATTATCGTGTTCATGGTGATGCATAGATTGAAGATTTCCAATGTTATTTGATGTAGTTGACAGAAATGAGTGCCTCCCCCTCTGCAAATGTAGGCTACTGCCGTCGTGTTTTCCGTTTGAAATTTGACTCTTTCCCTGTTACAAGGTGTCAGAAGTGTTTGAGGGCTACAAGGACAACTTTTAGTTCAGTTCGTTGATGTGTTCTGTTGTTGACTGCCTAGGTTTATGTTGTCTCCCCATCCCTTCAGGAAGGCATCTGTGAGGAGGTGGAGGTCCGGTTGTGGTTCGTGAAGCGGGACGGTTTTGGACAGGGTTTCGACATTTGACCACCAGAGTAGGCTGTCGAGTGGGAAGTTGTCGTCTGTGGGCATTGTTGCGAATTTAGGTTAGTTTCTCCCCAAACGTCGAGCGAAAGTGTTGAAAGGATCTGGTCATCCATCTGCAGTAAGGGACAAGATTTGCCGATTAATGAGTTTAGTTCTGTTAGGTTGTGACGTGGTTTGAGGCGAATGGAGCGACAGTCTTTGCTGATGTCTTTGATTCTCTCGAGAGAAGGCATAATTGTTGCAGATGCGAGATTGAATGAAGCTCCTAAAAGGTGAATTCTTGAGCTGGTGCAAGTCTTGACTTTTTTATGTTTATGCCGAAGCCCAGGTTCGAGAGCAGGGAGGTGGTGAAGTCCCAGTTGCGAAGAAGCTGGCTGCACGAAGGTTGTTGAGAAGCCAATCGTCGAGGTAAGCACTTGCCGGGATTTGGCTTTGGTGCAGGTGAGTAAGGACGGGCTTTTGGACTCTTGTGAAAGTTCTTGGTGCGGTATTCAAACCGAACGGCAGGCACCAGAATTCGTAAACGACGCTGTCGTACATGAAGCGAAAGAGGTTATAGACGGATGCGTGTAGGGAATGTGTAAGTATGCGTCTTCGAGATCTATTGAAATGGTCCATTCGTTCAGGTGTAGTGATTGGCAGATTTAATCCAGTTTCCATTTTTAAATGGAAATTTTCTAGTACCTGGTTGAGGGATTTTAGATTGAAGATTAGTCTTTTGCCACCCTATTTCTTTAGCTGGAGAAAAACCGAACTGTTAAAACCGGCGGGGCGAAACGTGTCACCTCGAAGAATGAAGAGATTTCAATTTCTTCTTGGATTTCATGGTTTGCAGGGAACCGGAGAGGCCGAGAGTGATAATGGAGGCGGAAGCAAGGGAACTGAGACCTTGCAGGTGGAGGTGAAGGCAACAGACTGACAGCAATGTATGGGTCAACAGGCAAAAGGCTAGCGAGCGGAGGAGGAACCATCTTCGGGGAGGAGTTCTTCGGTGTACCCTTGAGGCGAGCCTGACTTGCTCTTCGGCGACAGTGGACAAAATATGACAACAGAAAAGTGGGAAAGAAGCGCTAACGTGACCACACTCTGGCACGCTAGAGGGAAAAAAGATGGCAGGCCGCCTCGCCTGAACGCTTTTATAGAGGGGCTGCACATGCGTATGCACAGCTGGATTATGCAGGTGGCCGGCTCTAAACAACTTGGAAGCCTCTAGGAAAGAAGGCATTCGGGAAAAGTATGCTAAAGTTTACAGGTAATGTATATATTTTGTAACTGCAATTAGAAACCAAAATTTAAGGGGATGGATGAAACGTTGATTCCGTGAAAATGTTGAGAATATTTTATTTTATTTTACCACAGAAAACTGACAATTTTTAAGTGGTGGGCGTTAACAAAAGTATTTCACGATTTTGAACTTCAAATATTTTAGGGGGCTAGGCGTTAGAATTAACTGGATGTTTAATAAGCGATTTACATTAATAGCCAATTTACCTGATGGAGAAATTTACTAATGCAAACAATAACTTTTTTAAACTATTTAAGTAGCAGGCGAGGAATTAATGGACAATGGCGAGTGAATTTTCAAGTCTACTAGCCAAATGGTGAGTGCCATACAATACTCGTTCGTGAAGGTTGCGTAGGCTCATTAATAGTGAAAGCATTTTTTTTTATCATGTAATTAAAACTACAAGAAGATATTTCGTGCCATCGATTTACAGTACAACTATGAGTACCTGCATATGACCAATCGGGGCTATCAGTAATGGTGTTTCCAGGCGCGTTCCAGTTGCCTGACAAACCTTTCCTGTTGAAAAGAAATAAAAGCAAAATTGTATTCTGCGCAACACTATCAATACTAACCTTTGTATTGTAAACATATGGGCGTAGGAGTAAATGAAACACAGCACAACAAGAAAACAAAATAAAAATAACCAACATTTGAGTCATTGTATAATGGACCTATATTTTATTAGCATGGATGGGGTGCACTGAATATAAAATTGTCCTAACACCGAATAGGCAATACAACCGAATACTTAAGTTGCTCAATACCGAATTAAATAGTCAAAAAAATAACACATGTGCTTCAAGTCAAAGTAAAACTGTAGCATTAAAAATAAATTACACAAATTATAAGCCCTTTGCTTTCTGCTGGCATTAATATTTACATTATAAAATAACACTAAGTTCGCTAAAATTCACAACACGGACTCGCACTCAGTCCAACAAATTTTCGATATCACCCAATTATCTTCATCAGGCTTCGAGAATTTTTCCGGCTTTCTACATTAACTACATCGTGGTTTGCTTCGTTGTCTGCTTTGCACACTTTTGCATTCAAATTTGGCCACGACCGCAGCCTCCCGTATTTATTGGGCTGCATACGCTGTGCACTCATGAGACCCCATTGATGGTTCAACTGCTCGTCCAGTTCTCTTCCAACCAGGTGTGTAACTAGGGAAAGCTGGGCCTTGGATGTTCATCAAAAGCGTCTCGCGTTCTTTTCATGTTGTTGAATAGCAAGTGATTCAAGGCAACGGAGGTGGGGATCTTCTGCCGGATCTAACTTGAGAAGAGTACTCGTGCCTTTCCAGTCCACCTCATGCTTCAAAGATTTGCAGTGGACTGTGATGCCGTTGTCATCCTTTTTATTCCTCACATTAGCCATATATTGGGCCACCCTTGTTCGTACACCTTTTCTGGTCTCTCCAATATAAACAGCATCGCAGTGTCTGCACGGAATCTTATACACTGCTTCTTTTGTATTCTGAACGGCCCCCATTTTCTCTTCGTCCTGCGATTTCAGTGTCTCACGCTTACCTCCCACTTTGTCCACTTCCTTCTTTCCCGTAATTCTTTTCTTGAGTCCTTCAACATTCTTAAAATATGTTCTAGGGTGGCCCAACACATGGATAACGTGAGGAATGAAAAGGATGACAACGGCATCGCAGTCCACTGCAAATCTTTGAAGCACGAGGTGGCCTGGAAAGGCACGAGTACCCTTCTCAAGTTAAATTTGGCACGAGATTCCCACCTCCGTTGCCTTGAATCACTTGCTATTCAACATGAAAAGAAAGGGGGGCTTTTGATGAGCATCCAAGGCCCAACTTTTCCTAGAGTTACACATCTGGTTGGAAGAGAACTCGACGAGCAGTTGAATGATCAACGGGGTCTCACGAGTGCACAACGCATGCAGCCTAATAAATACGGGAGGATGCGATCACAGCCAAATTCGAATGCAAAAGTGTGCAAAGCCGACAATGAAGCAAACAACGATGTAGTTAATGTAGAAAGCCGGAAAAATTCTCAAAGCCTGACGAAGATATCTGAGTGACATGAAAATTTGCTGGACTTAGTGCAAGTCCAGGTTGTGAATTTTAGCGAACTTAGTAATGTTATTTTATAACGGATCGATCTTTTCACAGTATGAATTGCAGTAATATTTTACATGTTACTGTTATACGAAACCACTTTTTAAAGCCTAAAAAAAAACCAAATATCTGGGGTACAAAACTTAATATTTTTAGTACTTAAAACTTTTGTTAGATCGTAAAGGAAGTAAATTCCAAATGGGGCAATTAGAATAGAAGTAAAAGCATAACTGGATAAAATGGTAAAGGGGGTACAAATCAAATGGGACAATTTGTTAGATTGCAAAGAGAATAAATATCAAATGGGGCAATTTAGCGAAGACAAGAGGCCTTCTTTAATAGGGACGGGTCGGTTTCATTTTGTTGACTTCGGTTTTGGTTTTCATGCTCACAAAACCGTGGTTTTGGTTTCGGTATCGGTTTTTGCCACCCTTCACCCCAACTAGATATTTCTATTTTTTTTCTTGTAACAGTAGTATTACTAGCTTCTAACTCACTCCTGCTTTCACTTTCAGCAGCGTCATAGACCACGGGTCTAGCTGTGGCACCATTTTCCTCTACTATTTTCTTTTTAAATGACTAGGAGCTTTGTGCAGAAAATGATAATAATTAAAAACATTAAAACAACAAATCAATCTTTGATTTTTCGAACACCGTACGAAAAACCGACACAAAATCCGAATCGGTTTCGGTTACCTACCCATCCCTATTCATTAACAATGGAAGGAACGGGGAAACTTGCTTAACCATATCACCCTTTTACCATTTCTGTTAAATCCTCACAAGTTACAAAAGCCAGTCCCAACACCCAATGCAAGTTTTATGAGGGGTTCACAAGGACCCCGAGTAAAGGAAGTAACAGCCCAGGAGTTAGCATCCCTATCTCCAAAGCAAGTGAATCCCGGTTTGGACACCATGTTAGCCCAGGCTGTACATGGGACTAAAAAAATTCACTTAAATCTAATTCAGGCCTGAAAGAGTTAAAGAATGTATTTTTAGCTTCTCACTCACTCCTGCAAAAGCCAGTCATCAGAGATGTGCATATTTTCATCACAACTGCAGCTTTTATACTTGGTCAGTATTGCCCACGGACCTCAAGTTTTCCATCTTTACGGTTTTCAGCTGTCTACTGGTAGTTACCTTTCCCACCGCCTACTTATTACCTGAAGGTCTGTTTTTTCAGCCCTCCTTCAACACTTTCTCAATGGTGCAAGAGTGCTAACTACTACTACCCCCCCCCCCCCCCCGGATGCTCCTGGTTCAACTATTTGTTTGTGTATACGGCAAGTTGAGTTATTGGTAGTTGCTAGCTGGTAACCCATCAAAGACGGCATGCCCTTATAGGCGCACCTGTAGGCATATACCTGTTGGAGGCTATCTTTAACCAGATTACAGAAGATGCCGCTCGTGAGCTATTTCTCGGGTGGCATTACTGCCATTGCGTATGGTGTTAATAATTTCGTGAATGTTCAGGAATAAATATGCATAATTTCAGAATTAAAGAATACAATTTACCAGTCTTCTTTGCAAGTTTTCGACAGACTGTTCATCTGTCTTCTTCATCAGGCACTACTACTTGTTGGAAAGCTTTTTACATCGTCACCATGTGCATTACTATTGAATTCAGTGTTCGAACCTGGTGTGGCCTCCTGCATTTATTATGGTCACGGTTCCACTGATATTTAAGCAAACTTTAGAACTCTTCTCTCAGGAGAAACTAATTCCTGGATTTGAGAGGCCTTGATGTTCTAAAGTAGGATTACGCCTCAAATGCTGTTGAGTGGTGAGTATTCGAGGCCTCTTTCATGACGATCAAATGGAGAACTTTGAAAAATTGTATTCTTTAATACTGAACTTGTGTTTATTTATTCCTGAACATTCACAAAATGTGAGATGAACTTTCAGAGTAATTACCGCTACATGATTGTCAAGGTGGTATTAGTAGTAATGTAGATACTCGGTGGACTTTATATTAGAGCACCCCTACCACAAATTATACAATAATTTATTCGGTATACATACTCGGCTCGCCAACGAAAGCCAGCTCCAGCCCAGCAAGTAGTGGATACACGTGAACACTGAACATCTAGGAAAAAAAAAGTGGTATTAACTGAATACTAATGAAGGGGTATTAAGTAATAATCGTGGAAGCAGCAATCACTTAACTCCATAGATGCAGGATGGCATTAGTGTGCTTGCCATCATTGTCAGTTATCTAAATTGTTGAATTATTTTTTTTGTCTCAGGTGAACTACAGATTGCAGATATAAGTCTTTAAGTTTTAACAGACTATCTTTGAGGTGTTCGTGAGGACCAGGTGCAACAGTTGCCTAAACGAACACATTACTTTTAGGATACAAAGATTGTAAGATATTTTTACTTTCAATAAATGAAAACTAAAGTTGAAAATACTAATATAAGGTGGTAAATCAGTAAAAATATAGAGGCTATACATATGCTAATGGCATTAACCTGGTTACATAACATTAACTGGCGGCGGGGGGTGCTAATTGATTATTGTAGTGCTAAATGGATTTACCCATAAATTAGGCTGCTTCCCCTGTCAAAACTGTGCTCAGCAAATTGATTCTGGCATCACCATTACGCTACAGGGTTGCTGCACACATCACTTACACTGTGACCTTGGACTAACTCCTCTCTTCGAGATGGACAAGTCACGTACGGTTGCCTGTAAGCTCGAGTGTGTTCCGACGATCGCGGCACCACCTCGAAATTCATTGGCGTCGTGTCACCTTAGACTACCTCACTTGTGTCATGCGGAAAACCTTCGGAAATAGTGTCGATCTCCCATGACGAAAGGTCGCGCTGCCAGTCTCCTAACAGTGTCGGGTACACAAACTGTGTATGGCTGCTGTGGTAGGCGACTCATCAATCTCGAAGAGAGTAGTTAGTCCAAGCTGCGACTACTACAACAAGCCCATGTGCAATTTTAGCCAGTTTGGTGTCAAAGTGTCATGACGGGGAACTATTATGCAAGTTCCCCTACCCTATTTTGTGGCATTATGTAAAACCGCCATCCAACAATGTACGAATGGTGTATTGTTGGACCTTGAATTATATTAAGTTGACATTCTTCTCTGGCGGTGTTCGTAGTATCGTTATTATTAAGGGTTAGGTTAGGTTAGGTCTGTAGCCTTGACCCAGATTTCAACGGGTAAGGCATGAATTATCTCAGTGAGCTACTCTACATAAAGACTATTTCGTAACCAACATTTACGTAAGATTTACGAACGTTGCCTATTACTATCTACCTACATTTAGTCCGCAGTAACAGTAGCAGACTTGCGCTTACGGGCGCGGCCATCTTGCTTAACGTGTGTCTTCTGTCCTCTGGCGGAGTTACTTCCCACTAAAAGGTCATTGGTTAAGGCCACACGAGACAAAGACAAACCTTGGACAAACTAACACATCCCAAACAACAATAATTGTCGCGAGGTCAGTACTTCCTTCGTGGCTCGGTTGGTTCTAAGGGCTAGTCATTTCGTATATGAATTTGATGAGCCTTTTTTTCCTTCAATTTTTCTGTCTCATTTGGCTCAAGTTGTGTCCACGGCTCGCTAATTTTTTTTTTAACGGACAATTAGGATCCGAAGCGTCGTTACAGATCTCATGCGTCAGCCCGGTATTGGCAAGATGGTATTGGTTGGCTGGACGAGTGTTTGGTTGCGGCTTTCAGATGTTATATGTTTAGCCGCGTCGAGCGCGGCAGCACGAGCGGATCACGTAATTAACAAAAATAAGAAAAACTGAAAATCATGTTATTCTTGCGATCCGATAGTCCGTCTAAAAAAAAAAGGTATATTCCCACGGCTCTCGATTCCTGGGCCTGATAGCTTTGCTTGCTAGAGCATCTGTTAGACCTGGTGGCTTCGCACTGTCAAGGCTCTTTTGGCACGGTCTTACACTTTCCAATTCCTTGCTACTTACCATCTGTGCAGGAGCCGTTAAAAGGGATATTACAGGTTTTGTAGAGACAGTAACACGAATACTCCAAAAGCTAACCCTCAATTTGCACCAAAAAAAAGTAGAAAACAAAGATGGCAGCCCCCGTCGAAAGACTTCAACAACTGGAGGCCATTGAAAAGGACATTACCACAGTTTTGCAGACAGCAGCACAAGCAGTTCAAGAACTAAGCCGAGATAAGCCAGCACAGAAAACTGTCGATTCACACACGAACAATTTCGTGAAAACCTTGGAAAGTGTAGAAAATGGGCTATCCAAGCAAATTAATTATTTGACGCAAGTATCTACAGGTCAGCCCCATGAAGGATCCAGTTACGCTGCGCAGAAAGTTTTGCAGATGGCTTGGCATCGTTTAGAGCATGCACGTAGCAAAGTCAATGAATTGGATCGTCTGAAAAATCAACACACACAGGCTTTGCTTCGACAGGCAAATGTTAGACAGGCCTTGTCAAATTCAAACACGTCTTAAGTTGTTACCTTGAGGGAGTTTTGTACCACTTTTATATGAAAGCAACAATTTGTGTTTTGTAATAAACTAAATTAAGTATTATTGTCAGTTTGGTTTAAAAGGACATACCCTCTCCCAATTTTCATGTCACGCGTGTTTAGGTTTTGCAACATTTACATAAGTTTAAGTTAAATAAGTGAATGTAGCAAAAGCTCGTATGAGAAAAAACAACAGGAAAAGCAACGTGTTGGCAACATTTATTTTTTGAACTAATGTTGCAAAACTGAGTAATATAGGAAAGCCAACATGAAGGCGAGATTGGACATATTTGTTATATGGAACTTATTGTAAGGGAAAAATGAATGCGTGTTGGTCTAGCTTTGGCTTCCTTGTTCCTTTGGGGTGGAGAGGGGACTGAACCAAAAAAACTATGAATGGATTGGTGGGATATAGTTTTATGGTGCAAGAGACTGAAAGTACCTTCTCAGGCAGGGTTAAGATTATAATCAAGTGATTATAATCGCGGTTATAATCACTTGATTAAAATTGAAATTCACCTGATTATAATCGGGGACCAGGTTGACACAAAACTGTTGATATACAAATACAAGAACTTTAACAGCCAAAATAAAATACACTGCTGCTGAATATTCTGCAGTCAGGAAGTATGTCTTCTACTTTTTGGCCTGAAGCAGGAAAATTACTGGCAAGAGTCTAACCCTTGAATCGAGGAAAAAAACTGGAGGACTGCGACTTATGGGGGCCCACATAGTGGGACTAGAATTTTCAATGGCTCTGAGGAACACCAACATTTTTCCGTATTTTTTTTTTGTAGTATACACAATATTGACTCCAAATTGAGCTCTGGCCGTTATAAAAAATAACGGTATAATTTTTAAAATTGCTAACAACATGTATGCACTAACCAACTCAGTCCTACTCTACGGATGGTTGCGACATTTTGGTGGATTTTACTAAAATATTCTACTTTCTTCAAGCACAAATGTGTTGGTTAGTTAGTGCGTACTTTGTGTGCTCTTGGGCACTATCTTGAAAGGACACTTCCTGCAACTAAACGATCCAACGCAGAAAGAACTTAAACAAAATATACACAACCAAACCCAAGCTTGTATGGTTGGATGAGCAGAGACAGTTCATTGCTTGACAGAAAGTGTTTTGTCATAGGCTGCCTTCCAGCCATTAACAGATCTGGCTTCAACCACATTATGAGGAAGCCGGTTCCAGTGGTCAAACACATGAAGTGAGAAAAGGCGCTTCCCGACATTGGTGTTCACACGTGTGCGTCGTAGCTTGAGGTGGTGGGCACGAGCGCCAACAGAGGGGACCAAGGTGAAGTACCCTTTATCCTCGGTGAGATCAATCACACTCAGAATTTAATAGGTGTGAAGTAGGTCACCTCTAATGCGGTGGTCGCTCGTAAGGCCAAGCTCCCTACACCTAGCATCATATGGAAGTGCACGCAGTCGTGGAAAAAGCTTGGTAGCACGCCTCTGAACGTGCTCAAGAAGTTGCTGGTCTTTAATAAGTTGAGGGCTCCATACTTGGCTGCAGTATTCAAGGTGTGGCCTGATGTATGAAGCGTAGAGTGCTTTAAGGGAGGTGGTGCTGAAGAAGGAAAAATGCTTCTTAATGCGGCCAAGCAGCATATTAGCGCGCTGGGCAGCAATAGCACATTGCCTGGTGACTTAAGGTTTGAGGAATACGTCACACCAAGGGATTTGGACTCAAGGACTTCAGGGAGCTGCTCATTTCCAAGAAAATAGGTATGGAGGTTGTTGGCACCAACACAAAGCACTTCACACTTGTTAGCATTGAATTTCATGCTATTGCTCAGCGCCCTGTTATTAATGTGGTTAATATCATCTTGGATGATGTCACAGTCTTCGGCGTGATTTTTATTGAACAATTTGTCATCATCAACGAAGAGACTACATTCAGATTTAGCAAGGTCAGGCAGATCGTTGATAGAGTAGGAAAAGCAGGGGGCCCAGAACTGTTCCCTGCGGAACAACACTGAGGACAGGGGCCGGTCATTGTTTGCGGCCTGAGAAAAAATTTGTAAGCCACTGTAGCAGGTTGACAGTGATACCGTAGTTCTCGAGTTTTCTGAGAAGACGGCTGTGAGGAACAGTGTCGAAGGCTTTTTGGATATCGAGGAGAATAACGTCACAGGGGATATGGTTAACAGCAGCATTTGACAAGTAGGCCTAACTAAAGTTTGACTGTGCCCCCAACTCCTCTTTTTCTGCAAGTCGATAAGATCTCTGGAGAAATGTTCGCGGAAGCCATGACCCCAAGCTAGGCAAATAGTTTTGCGAGGTCATCATACATGCATAAGAACTTTGTCCAAACCATCCACTTGCCTCATGATGTGCAGGCTCAAAAGGGTTTTAGCTGCTTCCTGGGCGTACGGTAGCGGTACCCCATTGGATGAAGTCATGGCTGCGTGCATTTGGAACCACAAGAATACTTTTACTCCGTATCATCTCTATGATACAAGTGGTTTAAGTGGTGATAGACAAGGCAAACAACAATTAGTCGCCAGAAGTTTCATTTTGCACTCAAATGAAACTTATACACTGTGGAAAGATAACTGTACACATTGAAAATCATGAATGAATGAAGAATTCTCACGGATGGGTAATTTTTTAATTACAAAATTACTTAAGGTAGCACAATTACAAGTTACCAATGGGTTCCAGCTGACCTTGCCTCCGGTGGGACAAAGTCGGCATAGATATTTCTGCCATAAGTATTATCCATCCCAAAACTAAACTTGTTAAGCATTCCCACCAATCTTTTCGGCCTTGTGAAGTCGTGATATCAAACGGCAAGCTTAACAAGGTAATAGTTCAATTCAAAGGTTAAATGAAACACATCAAAATTACTTACTGCGCAATTTTCAGTTATTTCATTTAACGTTCGAAGTCTTAGTTGGTGGGATTAGCTTGGCAAAAGAGCTAGGCATTTGATATAACTTCACACGGACGAAAAGCTTGACGGGAATTCTTAACAAGTTTTGTTTTGGGGAAGATATCAGACATTTTTGGTTTAAAAAGATGAAATCTATTTTTTTCTTGTTGACTTTTGTTACATTTTGAGGACAGCAATCACCTTTTTTT
>JAHWFP010150426.1:6182-50100 GCA_023313725.1 Lithobius niger | reverse complement strand
ACTAACAGCCAACACAGCTATCTCAATCGGCTGAGAGTCTAAATCGAAAGCGAAAACTTTTAATCCCAGACGAGCAAACTCACGTCGTCGTATATCAAAACTCTGACACCAGGCAGGATAAAAACAGCAGGCACACCAAAGGCCCAATGGAGAACCATGACATTGTTTTTTTTCTCTCTTTTATCAGCGGTTGACAAGGGTGAAACGAATACGGTATATTACTTGATGTGGCTAAAGCGAACTGGGTCCTTCGATAAACTACTCTGTGGGGAACAAGTCTCTTCCATTTCGCCGTAAGACCAAACAGGAAACAAACGGTTGACAGCGTCACGACCAAAAATGTAGACAAACACTGCGCATATAGATTCTGAGCAGCACGCGAATCGTGCGTTATCAATGAATTTCAGTAGCAATTTTGGCTACGATTTGATCTGGACGCGCAATTCGCTAGGTTCGTCTCAAGTGGGCGTGGTGGCGCTGCCAGTCCTTTCCCTTGTTCCAGTCTGCGCAAGTAGCACGTCCCTCAGACAGTAGTTTGTCGAAGCTGGCCTTACCAGTGTACCCATAAGTTTTAAAATAAAATACGGTCCAAGTTACAAACCATAAATCCTGCAAATGACGTCATGAATCCTTCTTTCGTTAATTCCCATGCACCACCGTATTCTTCTTCATCTATTTGTTGGAAGCTGTTGAAGTATAAATAAACTAGCCCGGCATTCACAAGGCAAAACCTGAAGAAGAAAACAACGAAATAAGATTGAAAAAAATGTAGGTCACCGTTTTTTTTTTTTAATAGTTTTACGCCTTTTTTTTTGGTAGAATTTGGCTAGTTTTGCTTTTACAATATAACACATGAAAAAAACAAAACCTTATGATCGTTAATAGCATTACGTGAAGTTCTTATTTTCACAAAAATTGAACTTACAAGGCAATACCCAAAAATCCTTTTAGAGGTACTACACCCCACACGATGCCTAGTACGACACCGATTAACTGCCTGGCCCAGTAGATCACATCGAGAAATTCGTCCTAAGAATAAAAAAAAAACCGCATATATTAAGCTTCCCATACATTCTGTAGTTTTAAGCGTGAAATTTAAATGATTTTTGTATTTCCCAGTTTAACGTTTTGTTCAAGAAACAAAATCTAATCCCGTCGCCTTTCTACGTGCCGGATATAGCAGTCGACACGTTTTTACTCAACACGATCACTTTGAAAACCGAAAATGTTACCTTATCGGACCACTGGGCCCCTGAAGTAAATGCCCTACTCCACAAAGATCCTAACAATTTTTTCGACGCATCAATACCGTTTTTTTGAGGGGATTTCTTAGCTTGTACCATGCTACTAAATTTCAAAGTGGCAAGCCAACTTCCGCCTACGAAATTTAGGTTGGTGGGAAAGGCGGTAACAGGACTTGCAAAACGGAAACTACATTTTGAGTTTGATCCTTTCGTGAATTTGTTACCTTTGATTTATAAAATTTGATTTACAACAAATTGACTAAATAAAATGAATAGCATAATTTTTATAAATAATTGTGTTATAGTTTGAATAATACAATTGACCTGTTCGTCTTCGGGAACCACTTTTCTGCGTTTCTCATTTTACAGTGCGTAACGAACGTCGTCTCACGGCAGTAGAAAAGCCGCAGCTTAAGCCGTAAACTGGCCGCATCAGCCAGGCAAGAACATGCGATTAACAAATTGCAAGAGTAATACACACATTACTATAAATTCTTGCAAATAATAATAACATCGGAATTTCTCGTACTTTTGTTAACTTTTTAGTTGGATGCAGGGTACTTTCAATTTTTCAGGAAAATAAGAAGTGCTTAAAAGCAATTACGTGCTTATTTTATTGTGCATTTTTTAGAACTCGCAATCGTGATATTTTCCGAAAAAAGCCAATAAAAAAACTTAACAAAGGACCTTTCGGCAGTTACCGATGTCGATGCCTACCTCACACATTTTGCAGATACCGATTCGATACTGATATTAACTAAGCAGACATATAACCTATTTAATCTGGCTGCTTCATGCCAACCTGTCACTAATTACCAAAAAAAAAAGTGTATTGGCTACTAAAACTGCATTGGGCTGTTGTGATGTAAACTTTTTTTTTTTTTATAGTATCTATTATGGCCTGTAAATGTTGTTATTAGCAAGGCGCAGGAAGATCCTGGTCGAACTTTATTAATGGGTTCCAAATCGCCCTAAGTGAATAACGTTGAATGAAAAACTGTTGCTAACATTTAATTAACGACGTTAACCGTCTCGTCTGGTTCCGAAATGAAGTTATCGGAAATTCGAGTTTTTAAAGCTAGACCAAAAACTCTGTACCGGTAGGTATCGACACCTATTATTATTATTTTTTTGTTCCCAGTTCCAGTGCGATACTGATAATACTGCAAACCGGTTACATCTTTGGATACCGATGCTGATGTCGGTATCGGCAGGCCAGGAGCTTATAAATGCGTACATGTCCGTCCTGCACTTTGTGATTTGTGACAATGTAACTTGAAACGTGGTCCGGTCTAAATCCAGACAGGACAAAATCCCGATAGAGAAAATGTCGCGGGTTAAATTCGCGACCGTCTAATCCTGAGGACTAAAAATGCAACTTATATTAACTTCGAATAACGATATGGGTTTTTTTTTCTGGTAAAAAAGCTCTTACGAAAATTACTGATATTGCCGATATTGCCTGTAATAGGTGCATTGGTATGGAGCTGGATCAATAGTGATAGTCAAGACATGTACCAAACAATTTTTTCCTTTTAGATATTACTTGTCATTATTTTTTGCCAATCCATATTTTTAGCTTCTTGTTGCAATTTTTAACCAATGCATATTTTTAGCTTTTGTTGGTATTTTTAGTCAACGTTTTACATGTACAATGAAAAATTTGTTTAAAGATATTACTTGTCGTATTTTTAGCCAATGCCTATTTTTATCTTATCCATTACGGTATTAACATTACCGGTTTAAAATATGATAAACGCATACTGTCCATGTTACTTTTACATAGGCTTGATAAAATTTCTTTTTGTACGTTTTTGAATCGTTGGGATTTGACTTGTCGGGAATATAGCAGTCGGAATTTTGGCCTGCCAGAATTTTGAACAGTCGGTATTTTGGACCTTCGGGATTTTGAACCATCAGGATTTAGACCTGTCGGGATTTTGGTGTCGGGATTTCGACTGTCGGGATTTTGACTGTCAGGATTTTGAACCGGACCTCTTGAAACCTATTACAATTCAAAGTGTGCGTCAGATGTGATTGGATAGTCTGTTGATTGTAAAAGGTGCAGTATCTTTCAAACCTACCTTGTTGTTCCAATGCCGAACAATGCTTACAAGGAATATTTTTCGAATAAACAAACCAAAACCTCTCAACAACGATCAACGTACTTTGCTCGATATGTCAAAACAAAAGCATCAAAAGTACAAAATGGAGGGGCGCAATAGCAGAGCTAAAATTTCTGCTGAAGTGGGGCAAATGCATTAAAAAAGAGGCACTTGGGGGTCGGGTACACTCCGCCTTCCACCCATAACACGAACAAGCGCATTTTATGAACGGCGTCTAGAGGGTGGGTGAGATGGCTCCTCTTTGGCCCCTACAGTGGTTTCGCCACTGGAGTGGGGTGGGGAAACGCGTTGGGGGGGTTATTTGTTGACAAACCCGGGTTTTTATTTGAAGTTGCCCGTGTTATGAGAAGGCTGTTACAATTTTGTTTTTAAGTTTCAGCTTCATACATTTTTATGATTTCCACTCCTATACCTTCCCACAGGCCTGGAGTGTAAGGATATGTCATGCCTATTCACAGAAACGGAGTCGATCAGTCAGTCGCTCTATATACTCTGCGAGGTCCTGGAACGGTTGTTTACACAGATAATCACCAGCAGTGTGAAGTTCTCAACATCACACCCCAGTCGCAAAATGTTTTTTTTTTTTTTTTAACAAAGTGTTCTTGTCACCAACTTACTTAACAGATAACATTTATGACCACATCACAAAGCTTATTGACAGCAATACCCCAAGTGACTTATCATTATGGAGTTCAATAATGCCTTTGACTCCATCAGCCACAGTACATTCGTCTCCAAACTTCGAGCTCTTGGCTTTCATCGACGGTTCTATGCTGCAGATTTAAACCTAAACTTTATTACATGAGTCAACTCAAGATACCCTGTCAGCAATTGCATGACAACAGTTGCAATGATAAGAAGAAATGTATTTAAAAAGACAATTGGGGGGGGGGGGGGGGGATGCTCTTCATGGTTGCACAGTCATCTGGACCACCGTCACACCACAGGCATCCCCGAAGGGTCAATACTTTGTCCTTTGCTTTTCAATATCTTCATTTCCGATTTACCTACAACTCTTTCTTCAGCTAACAGTATTTATGCAATGCAGAGTTTGAAGCTCCTTTCTCCTTTTGCGCTTTGCCATGCTCTCCAGCATGGCCTCGATCGCAGTTTGGCTTGGTCCCAAACCTATGGACTCACCCTCAACCATGTCAAGTGCACCCCTAGACGTTTCGGCTTCAACAATCCCTGCACTCAGTACACCATCCCTGGGAGTCAGATTTCTGCACAATCTTCACACCTCAGTCTTTATCTTCTTGTTGACATATCCCTAAAATGTCATCAGCACTCGACGGCGTTCCGTACTGCTCATCTTCGTGCTGAAGAGGTTCACCATGCCCAACAGAAGTCTTTTTTTCCATCGAACTTTTGTCTGCCTACACCGTCAGTACTACGTTCAAGTTTCCAGGCCCTACTTCGTTAGCGCTGGGTCACTAAGTAGTTCAAACCCATACTTCAGCAAGCAACTGCGTTTCCCAAGTGTCCGGTATAGGTTCTGCAGGGGTGACCTCATCCGTGCCTACCAACCCACTCTTCGGCTCATTCTCCTTGACCCTTCTGATTTCTTTCTACTGGAATCACCAGAGGTCATCCTTGCAGAATACGTTGCACTTTATTTGGACTGAACATTCTGCACCGCTTGTGAGGATGCGCCCGCCGACATTGCATGACCACGAGCGCAAACTTCACAGTATGATCGTAAGCGGCAAGTGTCAGGCCGCAAGCGCGCAAACATTGGATTTGCGTGAAGCCAGGTACACGATGGTTTGAGCTGAAGTGTTAATGATTATGAAGTAAATGAGGTAGAAAACCCAACTGTGAGTCTTTGGTGTAGCCAGGTAGGACAATCTCACAGTTATTTGGCGCCCAACGTGGGGCTCGAACCCACGACTCCGCTCATACGCTTCTACATGCAGAGGGTTGTGCATCGATGGAACTCTATTCTGCGCTATGCTCCTGCTGCTCCTGCTGTGAACGCTTTCCAGATTCGCTTTGATGCCCTTAGTTCTTTGGTTTTTTTGTTTGGGTTTTTTTGGGTGGGGAGGAGAGGTGGTGTAATTTGAGTCGCTGACTCGGCATCGTCATGCTCTCATTTTTTTTTATATTTATGTTTGCTAATAGAAAAGGGGATTTTTTAAAAATGATTTAAATTTGTACTTTTTGAAACCTGAGTACAAGTTAACCAAATCCCATCGGGAGAAGCGATTTTGGTCTTATTTAGCTTGACAAGTAAACCAGCCATCACCTCATTACGACGAGAGTTTGTTTACACATTGGCAGACAATTTCAAACGAAATTTTCAAAGGTTATTCAAAATGTTATTAAAATTTTAGTAAAGAAAATTGTAAAAAAAAAAAAAAAAGTATGGATGAATGCTTGGGAAAATAAAAATAAAACCAACACGAGAAAATAAGTTTCTTAATTTTTAGTTTTTTAGGGGCAATTGAGGTAGCGTGTCTCCCTAGTCCATCCATCATCCCAGCCATTCCATCATCGCTTACTCAGTTCAGGGAAGCATTTTCGTTGCCGCGATCATTTTCCACCAGCACGACTGGCCGTGCACAAGCCAATCAGAAGAGAGAATCAAGTGACGTAATCGCCTCCACGCGCCCGTTTGTTGGCGTGCGTTCGTTTTGAAGCATACCTGGAAGCAGTTCACAGGTGTTGTTGGATTCCCGGTGTCGTAGCTTTCCATGTGATGTCCTGGGATCCGTGCCGACATGACTACATGCCAGGTGCCGTTTTCCAGAAGTGGATATGTAAACGGATACATGACAACTATCAAACCGAGCGAATCATTGACCGAAAATGACAATTACTTCTCCAAATACATGCGGGTAAGTGGTAGTTTTCTTTTTTTTTTTTTTTGCTCGTTTGTGTGCCTCTCGGTGTTGCACGAGCTGTCAATCGTGCGCCCTGGGCAGAAATTGTTTGAATGAGTTTTTAAAGGGTTTTTGGCCGTGTTCATTGTATTTACAGCGCTTCTACGTTCATTCATTTAAAATGCAACAATCTGGAGACACACAAGTAATAACCGTCATTTATGCAAGGCCAGAAAAAAGTAATTGTTTTCCGAAAGTGATGGCTCCATCTTCCCGATTTAAAGTTTAAAGGGTTGTTTGTATCCGATGGTGTTGCATTCACCAACTCCATTTGATTTTGTGTTAATTGCATTTTAATTAAAACAAATAAGCGCGCTGTAAACTTATTAACGTGCATTCAAGAGTTCTTTGAGTAGTGTTGATGCTGTGTATTATTCAAATTTGTTGATGCGTCCAGAGATGTAAATAAGTAAAGGAAGTTGTGGTGCGATGTAAACGAAGTGCAATTGTTAATTCAAGGTTGAATCTTTGATAAGCAACGTGCGCCTGTTGAATCTTCACTTTAGTTCGTGTACACAAAGTGAATGAACGTTACGGAAATGGGTGTAAACCGAAATAAACAGCGAAACCAAAGCGGGTGGGGGATTGAACTCCCTTGCAATCTCTGTTATCAATTGTTCAAGATGGTGAAGAGTACATAACCTGTATCCATATACGGCGTGCGCTACAAGTACTTATGTATACAACATCTTTATTTTACATGCAGCCCTGAATGCAAGAGCATTCTGTAAATAAAGGCCTGTCTCTAAAAATAAATTTACACCAGGAGTTAATAAATGCATACACTTCCGTAGGACGTCGGAGTGTCCATGTTGTAACTATCGCTTCATAATTCACCGCAATGTCATATGGGAGAGAAGCTGTGGTTTTCGCTTCCCGGATCCATGCCAGTTGATTTCAGATTTCAGCATCGCCAGACGTCAACTTTCTGGCAGGCATGTGAATTGGCGTCGAGCCAAGAGGCGACAACACGCAATTTCTGAGTGGTTGGGATAAAATCACAACTTGAGTTTTAAAAAAAGTAAAAAAAAAAAAAAATTCACATGCACTCGACGAATATACGTACAAAGTATCGATGAACGTGCGAAATAAGTAGTTGCGAAACTGAATTGCGATGTACGTTACCCAGCGTTACTTGTCACCCCCCCCCCCCCCTACGTTTTCTCTTTTCTCTTGGCGACTGATTCACGAGAATCAATAAATGTGCTTAATGGCCTTTTGTCGGTTTTAGCTCGTTATTCGTAGCAACAACTCGCCATCCTAATAACGGCTGCCAGTTGAAAAATAATAAACAAAAAAGAAATGTAAACAAACCTAGGTTTTGCATACCCAGTACAAAATAATCATTCTTTAATACGTAATTAAAAGGACATAAGCTACCTTCTCACTGTATTCGAGCATCCTGCGCGAAATAGTCTTTGCAACATTTACATAGGTTAGTCTGAATGTAGCAAAACCGTTTCTCACGAGGGAAAACATAGGACAATGAATGCCTTTGCAACATTTGCAGGTTCTGAAGTAATGTTGCAAAACTGAAACATACAGGGAAGCCATCTAGGAGGAATGTACCTTTTGTAAGTATTTCCCGCAGTCTTAAAATGCGAGATTGTGAGAGGAACTGACAGAAGCTTATAAATGCGTACATGTCTTGTATGCCACTCAGGAGTTGGATGCTCTCCCAGCAGAAGCCATGGTGCCAGAAATACAGAGTGACAGTTTTGCTGTGGAATACCAATCGGCAATTCCTAGGCTCGTTTACGTGCCACATGAGCACAAGGTCATGCTCGAACCGGGACCACTGGTACTGCTAACCAGTTAAAGGGGAATTGCCACCAAATGACAAGCTGCAGCATCTATAGCCGTGTGCCGCTATCGGGTTCTGTCTAGCCCTTACTTTAAACAGGCGAAGGAACACACAACTAAACTTCTTTTTACACAACTAATAAGCCACGTGCCTCCTTAATTATTGAGTGTAAAGTTGGTGCGCCCACGTACACAAGGATGCAAGCGGTAAAGTTAAGCCTAACTTACTCACGGGCACTTTTTTTTTCTATACATCGACCGATTTGAAATACAGATTTTTAACTGCTAGATGGGTGCCATCTAGTGAGAGTGATATCGTTAACCTCGACCGCTTGCTCCCTGGGGCACATGGACGCATCAAATTCACACTCAATAATTAAGGAGACACGTGGCTAGTTTGTTGTGTAAAAAGAAATTTCTTTGCGCATTCCTTCGCTTTTTGAAATCGAGTGCTACATAGAACTAAATAATGGTAGACGGCGCTAGATGCTCCAACCTATCATTCGGTGATAGGCACCTTTAAACCGTAATTTATATTACATGGCGACAATCTTGTAGACACACCAATTTTTAAAACTCCATCGTAATTTTTCTTAAGTTTAAAAAGGGGTTTGTGGTAGATCTAAACAAATCCCTTAATGATGGAATTAGGCTATGTCACTACTAGAGTATTGAAGTCTGGACTGCTAGGAGTCTGCTTGGTTTGTATGTAACGAAAAAATTGTCGTGTAATAGTAGCATATACATTTTCCATCAATTTTCACTTATACCTGTATTTGCATCCGTAATGAAAAGGCCTCTAATGTGAATTTGTATGGTATAGGCTAGTCAATAAGGGTCGTAATTGTTCACTTCCGGGAAAATCTACCCATTTATTAAATGGGTATTAAATACTCTTAATAAGGAAAATATTTTTGCCACCAGAACGATTCTTGCTTGGAATCGAGATATCCAATGAAACATCCTCTGCCTTGAGCTTTTCTAAATCTGAGGAAACGCCATTTCGCATAGCCTGGTGTTTCTGACTTTCGTCATGGCTTTAACCCTTTCCAGACCCAGTCATATCTTGCTCATGGGAACATTATTATATGTTGTTCAATAATAAATTATTTACATTGCTGCTACTGCCTTGATATGTCAACATAAGTATCTTGGCTATAGGATAATAATTTTTTTTTAAGTGTAGGTAGAACATTCCTGGATTCACGTAGGTAAGATTACATGTATGCAGTGAGTGGGCGTTGGCGGAAAAACAAATTTCTTTTTTTTTTGGGGGGGGGGGGTGCAGCTTGGCCTATGTAATTTGGGTTGAATGGGTCAGAGTAGGTAATATTGTAGGAATTTTTATTTATAAATAGCTAACTTGACGGAAATAAGCCCTAGTCATATAGGGTGATACACAAAGCTTATCCATGTTTTCATATCAATACCATAAAAGCACCATTACCTTTCAAGCAGTTATCATATATCATACTTGGTACACTTAGTTTCCCAAGTGCAATAAACATAGGTAGGATACTACCATTTAATTTTAATTTGCAGTTGTCAAAATTTTGTCCTGCAAATATAGTGCTTTCGTGCGGCCTACTATTTTAAACAGATTTAGTGTGTCCTTGCTGTGTTAAAAAAAAGTGCAATTTTATTTATTTTGGGTAAAAATTGAGGGCACAAGTTTAAATGTTATCCTTGGCTACCTGACACTCAATTGCTTCTTGTCGGCACAATTTATCAAACTGGCCATGGCACGCTCTGACTGCTTTTAAATAAAGACAACATCCGCTACCAGCCCACGTTGTATTATAAAAACTCTGTGCGTGATGCGGGCTGTAAAAATACATTTCGTACGGTATTTTTCGTTATATGTGCTTCGTATTTTTTTTTTTTTTTTAATTTTCTGTGTAAGTGGTAGTGGTACATAGACTGGGGGACAAACTAAAGAAAAAAAATATGCATATAAATATTGGAGCCAGTTGCAAACATGACCGGTCATCCGACCATCAAGTGTTCCTTTCCCCGATAAATACTTATTTCGTCCAATGGTTTCGCCCTGGAGTTTGGGGAGGTCACTTGACAATTAATATTTCCAGGGAAAACCTAGTGTGTTTGCCGAGGAATAACTCTTGGTTGGTGGCCCGTCTGTGGAACTTAACTGGTACTTAAAAAGGACCCAGTGCAAAATAAAACCCTGCTCAAAAAACCCTGCTCAAAAAAAATGGCTAAGTCCCACAGCAGGTCAAACAAACTGTCGGGGCTCAAAAGGCGATGCTGAGGGGGAGGGTACGTCCTAAAATGTTATAACCTAAAAAATAATTATTTTGAAGGTGAAGCTTCTACCTCGACTTTCCGTATATATATACATTGCCCTAATTGGATCGAACCAACGTTCATTTCACATTGTTGGCAAAATATCCCTCTTTGATCCAATTTTTTTTATGGAGGGGGTGGGGTTTGGGACGGGCTTCCTACTC
This sequence comes from Lithobius niger, assembly GCA_023313725.1. Lineage (NCBI taxonomy): Eukaryota > Metazoa > Arthropoda > Chilopoda > Lithobiomorpha > Lithobiidae > Lithobius > Lithobius niger. The sequence continues at coordinate 39,577 of JAHWFP010150426.1, read as the reverse complement.
AACCAGGTATAGAGTGCCTCGGCTCGGGTAAATTTATCAAAACATCTTTAAAAAAAAGATACTCGTACAATTGGTCAGTATTAGGAAGGCTCAACAAGCTTTGATTGGTGTAGTTTTCCATTCCACTCATTTTATTGTACCAGACTTTGCACCTTACCAAGAGGAAGTAGATGAAGGAGGTGGAGGGGGATGAAGGTTGTCTTGCGTGGTTTGCGAAGAATTTGTATTAATACCAAGGATTTTTGTTTCCTTACTCATTTTCTGAGTTGAAGATAAGTGTTGGTCTTTAGACTCGCCCCCAACGGAATCGAGTGACTGACATGAGCACGCTTAAAAAATGGCTGACATCACCATTTTCAACCTCGTGTTATTTGCCTTCATGTTTCAGGATACCGCGGTTTGTCATAACTCTGACGTCACTGGAGTTTTCGTACCTGGGCCGCACCTAGGATGTTTTTATTGAACCTTGAACCTTGGCGAGGAGTTGAGGAGGTGCTGTAAAGCGTTAAGATTTTTGGCCGAGGAAGTAAAGCGGAGCTAGGTCGAATACTCGACTGAACACGAAATTGTTTTGTCTACGTCTGTCTGGGTGTGTTTGGGATACAACAACGTCGCAATTTTGTTCCGCTTAATTGGTTAAAATTTTGTGAGAAGAGAGACTGGATGACGATGAAATACTTATCTTCGGAAATATTTGGTTTTTATTATTAGTAAGGCTGACTGTGGTTGCAGTTACTGTAAGGTTTGATCTCGGTTTCCGATGTTGAAGTTAAAATTGTGATGCCCCTTTAAGCCATATTTCGTATTAAAGTCCCTCTATGTCTCGATAAACGCCGTCCTCATTGGGCCTACCAGAATTTATTAAAAACCTTTGGGTCTGATCGAACCTGTGTGGGCATCGAAACGCGAAAACTGGAAACGTGAAAACTTAACAAATACATTCTTGGAGCCTTAAGCTGATTTGCTGATGTGTAGATGAGCCAGGTTAGCTTTGAACATTGTAAAGGGTGGGGCAAACCCGGGGATTCGAAACGGGAAGCCTCCGATGTTCACAGGAGGGTAAGGTAATGTCCATAATAGATCCCACCGCCGCTGCTTAGAAGCATGGTAATCCGCCATACTACCCTCAGGTTAGTACGGCAGATTACCAGGCGCCTTATATGGCTATGGGATCTATTCAGGACATTATCTTAGCCCCTTGTGAAGTAGTGCGACAAATTAAGGGGTTCTGCGGATCAGGGTAGTATGGCAGATTAAGTCTCACCAGCTATGGTATCTATTCTGGACATTGCGAAGATCGGAGGCTTCTCGATCCTTATCCTGGCGCAGACTTGACAGTTTCCCCTTCCCAGTCACCTAGGCAACAATCTCCTTGAGGCAACTAGGTTGAGCGTTGCCGCCATTCATTCTACTTATGGTAGAAGAAATTTTCAGTTTTGTGCTATCATCGCATATAGTCCTTTTGGCTAAGATTTAATACGATTTGCGCTATCATTCCACCAAGGAATTTATCTACTGGGTTATGTTCAAATTCAGTTGGTCGAATGACTCCCTGTTTCCCTTTCGCAAACTCGTTGACTGCTTTTATTATTTCTAGTGCAAGTCTCTCTCGGGCCTAGTAATTATTGCGGTCTTCAGGCCTTAGTTATATAGCTACTTCAACTTTTTTTCTGTCAGTCCCAAACATCGACGTCTGAATGTTTTGATGCACGTTGGTTGTTTCCATGTGGCTTGGTTTCCTTCTGCACCGAATACCGATAATCGGAACGGAATACCGATCCCCACCTGTATGGCCCGGTTGCAGCCTCCCCGCTTCAACGAGGTAATAAGCTGAATTTTCTTTGTGTTTGACCTTTAACCTTTGTTCCACCTTTATACGTCGTATTGTTCCATGCATTAAGGAAAGTTGGCTTTTCCCTCTGTTCACTTAAGAGTTAATAATTTTTTTGAGGAAATAACTGTGGTTTTGCTGCAGGCAGGTGTAACTGGCAGCGAAGAATGCCTTGGTTTCCTTCCTTACCTGAGCATCTGAAGCACGATTTTGCCTCACATGTCGCAACAGCTATGGTTTTTATTATTACTTTTTTGTTAACGTTTTATTTAATTCATATATATAGTATTTTGAGTTTTTATTATGACTGGGGAAAACAAAACACTTGTCAAATCATTTGTCGTTCAACAGTCGTAATTGTTAAGTATAGTGCTGCCTGTTCTTAGCTTACTGGAATACTAAAACAAATTCAAACTGCTCACAAGGCGCTTTGAAACACGAAAAAATAAATAAATACGTAAATGAAAATTAGAAAACAGCAGCAGGATTGTGTCGTTAAAATTTAGTTACAAATGAAGCGATATAGATTCTACACACAAAACTATCCCAATCGAATCCATAGCACCAGAAGGCAAGAGGGACAATATTGTAACGGTGTTACTAAATGAAGACCAGAGTCGGTTATTTTCAACACATAGATAGGCTAACCTAAGCCCTCAAACAATAATCTTTTCCAATAACGGGCCTAGAGAAACTGGAAAGTCTGTTAAGTGGTAAATATAACTTAAAACCCAAACTCCAATCCATACTAACATATTGATCGGTGGCATGCAATCCATGGAGTTAAAAAGTATATCTGTCATAGACACTAGCTCTGATTCCAGAGTTAAGGTGAGACTAATTGTCCAAGTATAGGGCTTAGAGGCTGGCGGCAATCCCAAATCTTTAGTATAAAGTAAACTATCTGTAACTCGTACACTGCCTTCAAATTATAAGGATGAAGGAACAACTAAAAATTCGCAAGATGCAAGGTACGAAAGGATTGGTTTTAATAAAAAAAAGTTTACTCTTAGTATTAACTATGCGTTAAATTTAGAAATTCCCCAAAAGCTGCAGTAGTGTCCCAAGCTTCATCAGCTTCTCTTGACGCTCCCCTGTGGGTTATTACGCCACACCTCGTTCAAATTACATTTCAAATTACATGCATTTCCAAAGTAATGCAAAGTAAAAGCCAAACCCTAAAATATAAATAAATATAAATAAATATTAACCCTCTCTTACAAAAGCCAGCCAATCGGCATTGTGCCATTTCTCGTTCAAAGCATGCAGAGTACAGCCCATTGGTTAGCATATCGTCTCTAGACCAAGAGAATACCAGTTCGAATCGTACCACTGACACAAGTCCCTTAAAAAAAAAGGCTACTTGGTTAATTCATGCAGTACAGGCTTAAAATAAACTCTATTATAGTTTGTTCCACGTTATGTTTGCAGGAAACAAACTATATGACGCCACTTTTCCTTCCACTACGAGTGCAAAAAACACGTAAATATCCCACTCGTAGACTGTAACTGTGTAGAGTCTACAAGTGTGATGTTCACATGCGTCCGCACTCGTAGTGCAAGGAAACATGGCGTCATAAGTCAGTTTCCTGCAAACATAATGTGGAACAAACTGTAGTAATGGTTTCGTGTATAGTATAGGCCAATTTTGCTAGGCAATTCCATTCGGAAGGCTGTATTAATACCACCGTCGATATGAGCACGAGGTATCGCAGGCCCCTTCTTTTCCAGAAAATGCCAAGGGTGGTTGAGTAAATAAGTCATGACATTTGTCCAAAAGTCAACGTAAATAGGTTTGCTGCATCTGTACTTATTTGTTGAATGGTTAATAAGGGTGGTTGAGGTCAGGCTTAACCAGGGACCTCTTGCACGCATGTGAGATATGCCGCGTGCTAACCATTAGGTTGCCTTAACCCCACGAACGAAACACTAACTGACATCGAAGAGCAATGGCAGTTGCACCTCACAAAATGGTCATTGTTAAAAGAATGCTGTTTCGTTAATTTGGCCAACAACCTACTAATAACTAATAGGCTATTGTTTGCAATATTTTCATTGGCTTGACTGTGACCTACGCGAAAGCCTGATCAGTGGTTTAACTTATTCTTGGTTTACTACACATCGCCGTTGCAGTACTGAGCAGGTTCGGACTGGCCATAGTGCCAATGTGGTATAGCACAGGCGCCCTTTGGTTGAAACAATTCTGGCGCCCCCTTAGCCTTCTATACCCCTCCCCGGAAGAAAAATGAATGCTTTTCCGCTGGTGAGTTTTCCTTTCAAGCACAAATCCCCTTTCTCCCTCCTCTTACTTGCATCTTAAATGCCTTTCATGAACTCCTCCCCTGCCGCCCCCTCCCCCCCCCCCCAAAAAAAAATGAAGAACCACGCCGTCCAAGAACGAAGTTAATAAAAAAAAAGTCATTCCTTGATATATAATGTGTTTTTGAAGAATGCATGTCGAAGCCAGCAGAATATCAAAATAAGCAAAGGCTAATGGGGCTTCTTCCTGGACAATGCTTGGGGGAGCTAAAAACGCTCTCCAGACCCGCCATACTTGAGTTCCTGCTATCACATGGCACCACTCCCTCACAGTATGTCTCTAAATGGCACAGGTGCCCTGTGCTACCCAGTCCGATTCTGGTGCTGAATGCTTCTTTTCAGAACATTAATTTGCTTTAGCATAGGGTTTAATGTTGCTTTTTATTTTCTCAGGGTGTTGATGTGGATTTAATGTCCCCATTCATTTTCTACTTACTTTTTATGCGTACTCACCTCGGCTAGGAAGCATTTTTTTTTAAAATAAATTTAATGTAATAAAAAAAAACCGTCTCGTGGGAATGTTACTAAATACAGGCAGATGTGTTGTTTTGGCACAACCATTAGCGTACTAACAATTAACATGCTCCTGCGAGGTCTTCTGCTCAAGCTCTGCCACCGTTTTGCAGACGATTGCGTCTAGTTTAGGACGTTGGTCTCCACTTCGTCCTGAGATGAAAATAGAAGCCAGCCGTGCATAAAGAGTTGTGGCGTGGTAATCCTGAGTGTGCACGACTGGTCAAGCATGGGACAAGGGAAGAAGAATTTAAAAAACGCGGATAGGTAGCCCTGTGTGGTCGGGATCTGTTTTTTGTGCCCTGAAAATAGTTGGTGGATTTAGATCTCGGCCTTAGTTAATTGACGAAGGATGGGCTTTCTTTTTTGATTACCTGGCCCAAGGCGAAACGAAGCGGAAAAAATTTGTCCTGCACCCTGTAAAGTAGGCAAGGTTCTGTTCCGCCACTCTTTAAGATTTGTCAACATGCTTAGGGCTGGAAGCAATGAGCTCGTATCTATCTGCATTGATGCTGGATTTAAGCTGGTCTGATTAGTTTACAACATACTGTAAATGGGTCCCTGGCAAAGTCCTACTCGGCCTACTACTTGTGTTAGGCTAGTGTGACTACCAGGCTTCTTCAGTTCCGGTCATGCTCGGTGATTTTCAGGTTCGAATCCTTGGGCTTGACCTTCCTGGTTATTCACAACCTCTAGCATGTCTGCCAACGTTCTCACACTCGCAAATTCTAGTTTGCTTCAGAAAGTGCAAAGTAATTATAAAAAACTAGAGAAACTGTGCCTGGCTCCTTTTTTGCTGCACGTAGAGTGGGAGAATGCATTTTCAATGCGGGCGCGAGGAGGGGAGAAGTGGTTTTCCTTTAGGCTTTCCTTTTCGCCAGTCTCCGATATTATTATAAAGATAAATCTCGTCGTGAAATTCTACCTGCCTGTTTATCTGTAGGGTCCTGTTCCTACTGTAACCCATACTTTTTCTCTTAAACATTTCAACGAAATCTCTGGTGTCTATTGTAAAGTAAAAAAGTCAAGAAAAAAAAAGGCCAACTTGAATAAGCTTCCTTGAAACAGATTCCCCTCCCCCCTCTTCCGTATATTTAACTTTAAAAAGCAATTTCTTGCATTTAAGGTCTTTTTTTTTTTACTGTTTGATGTATTTATTGCTTTCAATTCTTCACAACATGCTAATGGACTAACGAAAGCATGAACATTTAAAATAACATTTTTAAGTAGGAAACTAAAGCAAATTCGTTTAACTTTAAGGTAAGGGTTAGCTGACTACCACAATGTTGCTATAGTGTTTAGTCAACATGAAACCTTACTGCTGTATTCAAGTGTTTGCTGTAGGTAAACCAATAAAACAACATGAAGAATATTGAAGGAAAAAAACTGAAAAAAACTGAGCACAGAACAAAAGTAGGCATGTATCTGGGAGGTGTGTTCAACTATTTATGAACTGAACAGTGGTCGTGAACGTGATTTAGAACAGTCCTGTAGTTTCCTGTTGGCTTTGTACTGGGTAAAACTCACTAAGTGCCTTCATACAGTAAAACGTGTTCTTTAAATGTTTAGCAGTTTTGACCTTTCTATTTAGAGAAAGTGATGACGTGGTTTACTGGAATCCTATACGTGAGCTGAAGTTTCGCATTTCATTGCATGTAAACGGTTGGCCTGTGATTGTTATTGGATCTTAACTGCCCGTGCAAGCTATTTGTTAGCATACTTTGCATTCGGCTCCGATTTCGACTTTTTAAAGGGCTTGTAACATCATCGTGGTGCATAGTTTAGTCTTTACCATTTAGGTCTCCATTTAAAACTAACGGAAGAATTTTGTCTGATGCTTTGGCATTTTTTTGTTAGACGTCTTTTGAAATATGCTAGACTTGTTTGGTCACCATATCTGTCATCAAGGGAAAAGGGTGTGGATCTGGTTGAATCCATACATTGGAATGACACTCATTTTCTGCAGGTTTATGCGACACAAATCCTATACTGAGTGCGTTAAACTGTAAACTTAGAATCTCTTGAAATGCTTAGATTGAAGATTGATCTCTGCTCGTCATACTTCTTGCTGCACGGCTTGGTTGACCTTAAATACGACAAGTTTTTTTTTTTATTTGTACCTTAGAGGACGGAACTGGTCGAAATTGGACTGTCGAGAATATTTTTTAAAATTATGTGGTGAATATTTGGAGTGCACTCCCAGCTGAAACTGCCCTTTTAACTATTGACCTGTCTAAATTTCTTAGTTGGTATTAATCTCTTGTCCGACTCGGGTCCTTAGACTGTTGTTTAGACTTCCAGTACTTAGGCGGGGTATTGGTACGAATGTCCTATCCTGACCTGTTGCGTTTGCAAAAACCATTATTATACTATTATTGAATTCAGAATTATTCTCTTCAGTTTGGCACCAAGGGGAGGGGGTGTAGATTCACAATTCGATCTCTTAGCCTGTTGGCTTGAAGGCCAAGTTTCTGTCTATTTGGCTGCGCTTTGCTCGGGTTCCAAGGATACCCCCTCACAAAGTTTATTTTTCGTAGCTGGACTAAGTTATTTTCATTCGAATGTGAATCGTACGCTGAACATGAAGGGGAGAGAAGTTCACTATAGGATTGAGACTATTGATTCAAATGGTCATGATCTCTTTTTTTTTTTTTTACCATCGTCTAATCTCTGGTGCCATATTTATTCTCATCTTATGAAATGATCCACTCCATGTTCATTCCAGCTATCAAATACCTGGAGGTAACAGATTGCAGCCAAAATGCGTGCCACCAAGTTTGTGTTCTTTGAATCAAGGTTTAACTGACACCTGCCAATGCGTCCATAAAGGTTTATTGATCAGGTTGGCTTAAAAGTCACTAGTGGAGAAGACTGTCTTGTAGGCTAATGGTGGGTTGTTGCAGGGCCCGTTTAGTTTTTTTTTCTCAATATTTAACATTTTTACTTTATGGGATTTTCATCATATTTTTATTGTTGGTGAGTTTCTACCAAAATTTGTAGAAAACATATAGGCCTAACATGCAAAATCTACCGTATCCTGGTATCTAGGCTAGAATTCTCGACGAAATCACCATCATCAGACAAAATCTGACAAATCACGTACTTTTTTTTCAAGCTGTACATTAAAAATGCATCTTTTCACCGGGAACTTGAAATTCTGAACAGAAAATTTGACATTCTCAATGTTAGACACTTTGGTAGATTAGCCGGTATGATTTTATACTACAGCTTTGATTTCATGAAGCAAACGGTCTGCATTAAAAACTGGGCTTGTGAGATTTATAAGATACACTAATACGAGAACGAAAGAAAAGACAATAGTCCTGACTTGGGACTCAAACCCTGGACTTCCTGGGTTCGAGTCTTAGTAGGAAGCCATGGGTTCGAGTCCGAGTCGGGGTAGTTGTCATCTTTTTATCTCATAAGTTTACCTTGAAAGAAAGGCCAGTCTTTAATGCAAGCTGTTTGCGTCGTTACTCCTTTTTATTCACTTGATTTCATATGGTCTAGGCCAGGCCCGGACTGGCTTAATTCTTATGACCGGGCTCATAACATTTTGGCCACCAAATTAAATAAATTGGCCCACTGAATTAGTTTTTCCATAAATTTTCAGGCACCGCCACCCCACTCCCCCTTTTGTATCATTCAGATCGGTCATTACAAGATTCAACACATGAGGACTGCAATGAACAAATAAAAAAAAAATATTAAAAAAAGAGGGGGTGCTGGCCCATCGGGCAATCGCACTCTAGCCCCCCTGCCCAGTCCGGGCCTGGTCTAGGCCCTATTGAAATTCATAGTACCAAACGCCAGTGTGGTAATATCTGTGGTGTTGTGGCAGAGAGTTCTACAGTTAAACAAACAAACAAAACAAAAAAACACAAGCTCTACTTCTCTTGTTCGTTACTAGAACAAAATCTACCTGCCCCTTCCCACCATGTAACATAAACTACGTGTGATGCATCTTGATAAGCCGCAAAAGTTTTCGTCCTTGCTTAAAAACTATCGTGTCTTAACATCGGCAATCTGTCAATTCAGAATTCCCATCGTTGTTGAGCAGCTGTTGAGGTTTATTTGCTTGTCTATTAAAGTCACGTAAATAGGCTTTGAGTGTCAAGTTCACGCATATTTTTACCTGAGGGCAAAAATTGTCCAGAACCATGTCAGGCATTGATTGCATTATCGCCTGGAAATTGATAACTTAATTCGGTCAGCGTCTGCACGTACTATTTGGGCACTCGTTAAAATGCGCCAGCCTATACAATTTAAGAAACTAAACCAGAAGTTCTAGTCTTATCTTGTGATATAATGATGCGTTGTAGGCGTCGAACTGTGCAAATGAACTGCGTTTTTGTGTGATAATCTTAGTCTGAACCAAGAGCATCTGCCTCAAAAAATGCCTAGGTGTAATTGAATTTAAAACTGGTTTTCAGGGGTAAAAAAATGCAACGTCATGTGTTACGGATAATTCGATATTTCAGTAATTTTCAGGGTAAGCTTATTGTTTTTTTCATATGGAAAGGCCGGTCGATACTCTTAAAAGAGGCTTTTCGCATATTAACGGCTTCTGAAATTTTTTATTGAAAATCGGCTCAAAGATTCGATGCATTTCCAATACCTTCGAATTTCTTAGCAAAATTGTTTCTCCATCCTTAGCATTGGAAAAAAGGACTTAATCATTTTTTTGGTTGAATCTTAACGTAATCTCGTAGGCTACACTAGTAAATTCCAGGAAAAATACTTTTCACTTCTGGAAAACACAAATCCGTGTAAAATGTGTGGGCATAAAATATCTGCAAGACGATACATCGATCATAGAACATGCATAAATCCTTGAAAAATTTGTCTGATCCTTTCAACTACTTAGCCTGTGATTGTTATTGGATCTTAACTGCTCGTTGTACTGTAAAAATTGTTGGAACTCCTTCAAATCTGTATAAAATAGCCATGGAAAAGAATCTATAATTCTGTGTTAACCTTTATAAAAACCACACTAAATCCTTAGTCCACAAAACCTATAAATTCGTGGATACTAAATACTAAAATGCCATTTGCCCATCTGAAAATCCAAGTAAATCGTGCAAATAAGGCTGTGTGAACCCATGGACTTGCATAGTATCATGCTACATTGTGGATCTTTACAAATGTATACGGATGCATCGAAGACAACATGTTGGTGGGCGTATCAGAGGTGAATGCAGATTTTTTTTACACTTTCTTTTTTTTTTCACTTGTCGCTCTTGTTCCTGTATTTTAAACCTTTTGTTTTGGTAGTTTGTTCAGTCTTCTGGTATTTCCGACTAAGGACAATTTTTCCGACTCTCCTTATGTTAGCGGGGGGGGGGGGGGGTAGTAATGAGGTATCCCGCGACCCCCCTGTATATTTGCGGCACTAAAAAGTATCGTTGCGTGACGGCTTCTCGGCGCAAGTCTTTAAAACTTGGGTTGATGCAAGTTTTCAAAATTTCAAAAATAAAATTTGGCTATCTTCCCCCCCCCCCCACCCCGAAAACCCTAAGGACGGGGAATTTCTCGACGGTGAGTTTATTTGAACGGTCAAACATTTTTTCTCTACGGTATTTTGGAACATTGCCAGTCAGTCATCGGCAGGTCTTTTTGCTGTGTCGGTTGTTGTCGCACCACCTGCATCGTCAATATTGTTTGGTTTTTGTCGACAGCAGCTGGTGGATCAGTTTGCTATCGGATGACTCATCGGACTTTTATGCTCATCTCGATGTTCTGAAAATAAATCCTAAGTCTGCTCTAGCTTGCCGCAATCGTCGTTGTTGCTCAATAATTGCCATACGATTAGGCCTAGTTGTTGTTTGCCCCTTTGAAGGTCAAATGGTGCACTCTGTCCATATCCTGGTTTAAAATAGTCATTCGTGGGTCAGAATATTATCTTTTGTTTTATTTTTTTTACTTACTAATTTACTAACTAATTTCTGTTTGGGGAAGCAATAGGATGCGTATGTATAGCATTATAGTCCAGCTAAAAATGGTCTTAGGTTCGTCGTAATCAAAATGCATGGAATTGTGTATTAAAGAAATCCTAACACAAGAATAGAGTACGGCACAGGTAAGGGAAAAAGATTCGACATGACTTCAGGACACACTTTTGAATATATCGTTAAACTGGTAATCTGGTGCTGACAGTGACGTCGAGGGTGATTTGTTGCGTTAATAAATTTATCAATTTCTTCAGTTGGGGCGTACATATTAAATTTGCTAAAATTTGTTGACTCTGCTACTACCTGTAATATTTCCTCATTTACGTATCGTTCTTTTTATACATTCAGCGTTTGGTTGATTGTAAGGCTATGCGATTCCACAAAAATGTAGTTAATGGCAAACTTACATTTTAAAGGTACATTCCTCCCGGTTGGCTTTCCTGTATAGCTCACTTTTGCAACATTACTTCTGATACGTGAAATGTTGCAGAGGTTTTCATTTTCCTATTTCCCCCCTCGTGAGAATGGTTTTGCTACAGTCACTCTAAACCTGTGTTAATGTTGCAAAAGCTATTTCGTGCAGGATGCTCGAATATAGCGATCAGGTATGTCCTTTTAACTGTATCGTTTTGGCAAGGTGACGTGACCATTTAGTTTTCCAGCCATGAAAAACAAATTGGTTAAGTTTGCCGACTGGTCATATATGGGTTGGGGAATATCCCAGGGTGCTGGGTGTACATCCATTCCGCCAAATTTGAATCGGTGTCTAAATTTTCGGTGTAAGGGGGATTCCCGTTTCAACGAATAATTTTCAAATTGCGTGGCATGCTTGCTCCTGCTTAACACGCAACATCAGAAAACGCAACTAATCCCAAACTTCTACCAAGTAGGAATGCTTCTTTAACTTCTGTATAGTGTTAATTTTTGCCGAGTGTTTTGATTTCAGCAAAACTGGATTCTGCGAAACGAGAATTGCCCTAAAATTTTAGCAGGGCATAATTTGTAATCCATCAGCGGGTGCTGTTAAATTTCGATACCCATTATGCGACTTTGGTCAAATTTGGGGACTTTTCTTGTCGTGATGTTATCACGAAACTTGTGGAAATACGATTCGTGTCGGACCAGCGATTTGGAATGTTTATTGCTGCAGGAGTAAAATGGGTAGTGTATACGAGCATTCGTTTATTGTATGTACAATTTGTTATTGACATATAGGCCTACTTGTTGTATACATACCCCCATTTAAGTTGTATACAGCTATCGTGGCCTTGTAATAATTTAACAGATGCTGTCCTGAATAGTGGCATTTTTCTACGGACACGTTTATATATCTATCACCCTTTTAATATCAACTTGGAGCTTCCTCTTAGACCTAGATGCTAAAGGAAAACTTGATGAATGACGCGTACAAATCGTGTTACCTGATGTCCTCAAAATGTTTTAATTAGGTTTAACTGACTTTTTTTTAAAGTTTTGTTGCGTTTTTTTTAATTTTTAGAAAACTATGATGTCGTGCAGCTTCAGGCAGGTTCCATACTTATTTATTACTTGGTTACTGGCTTCGCTACTGGCACTTCGTTTTATAGGTCAGAAAAAAAGCTAGACCTGGCATCCCAGGATCTAGCTTTTTTGGACTGGTTCAGAGTAAAAGTTAGACGTGGCATCCAGGGTTCTGGCTTCGGTTGGTTCAGACGTTTCACAATGCTTCTAAAAAGATAATGATACGTAATATGATACGAAATGTTAACGTAGTCAGTAGCTATAACGTGCACCAACATTAAATGTACAGCTGCGAAAAGATGGAGCATCAGTGGCTGGAGTGTGTTCTCGTATCCGTAAGTGGGTAATAGAAATACATTTTCAGTTAGATGTTCTTTTAAAATCTGTCCCAGGCCAACCCATCCACCTGTATTAGCGTCATCTAAATCAGTAAGAAATTGCTTCTAGTGATGCTCGTCTTTTAATGTCCAGTGTCACAAAGCGTGGACGTCATTCAGGTGTTAAACTATTAAGCTTAAGAACTCGGCAGGCAAAAAGAGAAATTGGACTGATGATTGGTACACGTTTATGACTCTACTAACGTGGTTGCCACCCAAGTCAAAATGGTGTCCGACCTTGTGTCCAGTTTATTGTAACGAGCGTCGTACTGCGCTGACTAAAGATGTTAAAGAAAAATGTGTCAAGAGTTCAAACTTAATTTAACGGAGTACGCTGACGGTGGGGTTAACTTAGTAAACGTTATGGTCTGTCTATATCAGTTTTCGTCGATTTTTAAGTTGGTAGCCTCTTTTCAACCATTCGACGACTTAAAAATAGCCTACTTCAATGAGACTTAATCGATCTTGGGTTTAGGTTAGACTTCAACTTGGCTGGTAGCCCACCACTTGGCTATGCTAGCTGACACTGTTTTGGGGCTCGTGGGGAACCCTCTCAAAGGTAGTGGTGCACGTTGGGGGTAAGTTATTTTATTTCAGCTTGATAGCATGGTGCTAAAGTCGTCTTACAGTGTGAAAGGGTTATACATTTTAACTTTTGTCTAATTTTTTATTTTTTGGGCTATTTTTATTAAACGCATTATGGTGCTCTTGTCGTGAATTAAAGGTGCGACGTCTTGTTTTCCTAGTATTTCAAGGGCCTTGTAAATTTAGGCATCGAGATATCGTAGGATAGTTTGCACAAATTTATATTTTCGCATTTGTCAACATATTTTTATCATGTCTTTGGTGATGAGTTGTGACCACGGGCTGCTTGCACACGCATGTTTGTGCACTTCTGGACTTCCCATTAAAATAAGTTTACACTTTACTGAAAAGTTAAGAAAAAATCTCTCCCGCCACTTAGTTTGTTGTGGCTATTATTAGATGAATTTGTTGGCACTTAAACGGTCTATGTTACCGTGCAATGGATAATATTCTTCTTGTCCTGCACACCATTTTTGCACGCCTCTCCAGCATTGTTAACTTTTTTTTCGTATACAGTATTTCAACTGTGAATGCTCTTGAACTGAACGAGTGAGTAAGCACACTTGAATGGACGTATTCCTTCGTTGTTACCAGTGGCGTTGTTCTTTCTCACCATTGAAGTTGCCAGCGGCACTGAGCTATTTTTGTTCACGGATGGATGGCAGTTCCGTTGATGGTAGAAAGGATGAACGATTATTCCGGTCTGGTGATGTAAGGCTGGAATTGTCGAATTAAGTCTGGAGTACCATGAAAACCTTCCCCTCCCGCCTTCTCTTCGATGGGATTTCAAGACGAAATTTACATGTGTGTGTGTATGCGAAAAATCGAGCTGCAGCCTAAGTATACTGTTTCGTAGCAGTATAGTGGACAGTTACCGATATGAGGTAATTGGGGCTGTCTGACACAGCAAAAATACTTGCAAGTCATAAGCCAACAAAAATTTTAACTCTGTATCAATTTTGTGCCTTGTTCAAAAAGCAGTAAAATAGAAAGAAAAATTTGGAGAGCACCCCACGTCATCAACAAGCTGGGCCCGACATCTTGCAGGCGCAGTGATCAGAAAATGTGAACCTTACCCCCTTCCCCTCCCCATTTTTACTTAATAGAACTGAGGCCTGAAACCCAATGGATTCTTATTAGGAATTGACTATAAGGATAGGGGAATACAGCCCTACTAAAACTTCCTGTCAAATATCTAGAAAACTGGATGTACGTTTCGTTTGGATGATAAGACTTCTTTAAATGTAGCCTGTTACTTAGCTTACTTCACTCAGGTATATACCCAGGGAACCTGATTTGCGTTTTGTCGCTGGGCTTCAGAAGTTAATATTTTTTTGTTTGTCATGGTGTGGTAGGGATTAGGCTAAAGATTAAAACTGATGTTAGTTGCTTTAAGATGCTGAAAAAGGTTATAATACCTGCTTCCAGATGGCATCAGAAGCCGTCACGTGTCAGTCTCTCGTGGGAGGCGAAACTTGCCATAAAAAATGGCGGCAATGTTGGTGTCAATTGGCCATGGTAATAGCGATAATGCCTACGGAAATTGGACGAAATACACATGCGTGGGCAACATCTGAAGTTGAATTTCTTCTGGGTTCGATTCAAACCGTATTCAGTTCGTCACAAAAAAAATGTGAATCACGGAAGAAGATTCAGCCGAGTGGTTTGCTCAGCAAACAAAACCATGTATCTCCACTCGTAACTACTGTACATACAACCGGCTTTAAAGTGAATACCCGATTTAAAAAAATAGAAAACTTAAATCACAATTAAGTCATGTTTATGTGTTCTGCGTAGATAAAATGTAAAGTTCTTTCGTGATTGTTTGGTTCTTCCTACAATTTTACTTCCTGTATTCTGCGTACCAGCATTGCATTTTTGTCAACGGATAATAATAAATCGCCGCAAAAAGAGTTCATGCGTGAAAAAAAAAAAGTTTTAAGGGTTTTAGGTTAAATTGCTGCTCACAGAAGCCAGTAGACGGACTGGTATCTTTGTAGGCCTACATAATATTCCTTTGTCGTGACTTGTTCAGTTACCGTTAAAAACGGGTCAAAGTCCACGGTTTTCTTTCAATTTCTCTGGCGTAAACGCCTCCGCGTATCATGCATTTATCATTTTTGCAATTTGTTTACGGGAGCAGATATTTAACCTAGCGACTTTGTACCTGTTGCGTAAAAGGTTCTGGATGATAAGTGTCCACCCCACGACCTACTTTAACGTTGTTGCATTGAGGGTTTGGTGAAATACACGCTTCAGAGGAAACTTCTTCAAATTTTAATCTATGGTTGGGTGTGAATAAGTGAAATTGTTTTAGGTTGATTTATTGGAGTTTTATTGCAGCCATGCTCTGAGTTAACAGTACATGCTGGCAGCGTATTTTACGACGAAACTGAACCAGAGATTCGTTTGGTTCTCGCTCTCCTCTCCCCACCTACAAGTTTCCAGCCTGAAAAAATGTTATAAAGGAAAATCGAAACGCGTGCTTAAAGTTATGATAAAGCAAATGAAAGTTGTCATCGATCTTCGCCAACTTTGAAGTGGGCCTTCATCGATTGGAAGTGTGCAGAATCTGGCAACATCTCGCGCCGTCTAGTGCTCATCTAGCAGTTGCATATATCAAGCGAAAGAATACATAACGCCATTTCTTTTAGCGAAACAAACATGCCACTACTTCACTCGTCACTATTTAATTATTGAGTGAAAATTTGGTTCGTCCTTTTTGCAACTGGGAGCTATAGATTTTTTTTATTATGCCAATATCTGTCTACCTGCAGCAGTGGCGTAACTAGGGTTTTGTACTGAGGGGGCAACACTAGGCATTCAGCCGAATGGTGTGGAGGGAGAACCCAGTATCAGCTATGGGTTCTGGGGCAGTGCTGTGACCTCCCCCAGCTGGCGGAAGCTGACGCATTTTTGCTATTTTCCGGCATTTTCTGCCCTTGTAAATTGCATGCCGTTGGAAACATTTTTATAAAATCAGTTTTGCTGAATGCATTACATGCCTAAAACAAATGTGAAATGTAAATCTTTCACTTTCATACTAAATACTTATTTTTTAAACACTCATGATGGTTTGTTAGAAATGTTGGTAATTTTAAGCAAAATATGGAGTTTGTAAATGTCTAACTGTTTAAAATACGTCTTCAGGATAGTCAAGATTTTTTCAGCTATATGCAAAAAGTGACATGGCCAATTTGCCGAATAAGCCTTCAATATCTTAGAGGGGGCGAATCGCCCCTCTTGCCCCCCTAACCTGCAGAAATTAGATAAACCATCCAATTTTGGTTTAACAATCTTCGAGTGGTTGCCACAATGTGCATATCATTGGTGGCAATGTAGGCTATACTCGACTATAGCCAGTTTCCCTTACCGGAAGAGAAAGTGCAGGAATTAAGGCTGGTGAGGCCCGGACTGACCAGGATGCCAGTGGCACACGTTCTCTGAGTCGTAAAGGGACCCTTTAGTTTATATAGTTATAAGTGCAATTTTTATTTAATTGTTTTTTCGTTGAAAGTTCCTTATTGGTCTTAAAATTAGGCCCCTCTTGCAATCATTTTATAACTGCCTTCAAGTGTCTAGACTCGGCTTACAGAATTCATCTTCCTGCTACCCCCCCCCCCCCCCCCTCGTGGATTGTGTTTGGAGGCCCGTTTAACACGTCATGATACATTGGCCTCAGAGCTGCCCTCCCCATTTGAACAATTTCGTATCTTGAATAAGGGTGCCCACTTTCTTGCTTAATAAATGATGGTGGCTGCCGTTTTTCCCGGATCAGGACGTATCCTTTTAGCTCATGACCTTTGATGTAACATTTGCAAACAAATTACAAACTGGTAAAGGAGCCTGAAGAAAATATACCAACTAACCCTGCGATGCACCAATAGTGTGTTGTGTCATAGGACTATAGTTAGTTTGGTCCTGTAGACCAAACTACCACATCATTTATTAGCCAGCAGTTTTAATCGGTATTTATTCCCGTTTAATGGGTGGTGCCTTGGGTGGAAGGTTTATTGTGAGAGAAAAATGGGAGGGAGGACTCCCTCTCCTTGTGTTGTCAAAAAAGCGACAGATTCCCACCTAGCGTGAAATTCCATTCAACTCGAATGAGCACGAACCACAATAACGCTCCTTGCCCTTCCTTCCCTCTTTGCTTAAGGGCCAAGGACTTGATGCTTGAGTTCTTGTAAGAGTGACCATGATATCCTTCCTATATTGCAGGCATGATCTTAAAAACAGTTTGCCACTACGATCGTGATAAAGAGTCGGGGCGGGAAGCTGGTGTAGGCCTACCTGAGACCTGTATTCGACAGCCAGTATTACGTAGAATTAGACTAAAAGTACTGATAATTTGGATATGCACAGTGGCGAGGAATATGCGAATTGTTGTACAAAGATTGGGGGGAGGGGGGCAGCTTGGGTTGTGGGTGGGCACCTTTGTACGAGAGCGGAGAAGGGATGTGGTAGCTAAAGGGGTGTGCTCGCTAGAGACTCCATGAAGGGTTACCGCTCCTTGAATAAAAAACCAAAAAAAAAAATCTAAATAGCCTCAACTAAACTATTTGTTTGCTCACTTGTTTCTGTTTTAAATCCAATAAATATAACGAGCACTTTATTGGAAATATAATTAGTGATTATAAAATTATATCAAAGTGTCTATTACATTACAATTATATTTTGTATTTTCATAAGGAGCTCAAAATCAATACATACACTAAAGCAAAACCAAACGGAGCGATATCACTTACAAAAAACCCCTAAGAGTAAAGGGACCCATCAAGTTTTCGCCATAGAAAGTAGTGATACCAGAGCAGAGCCAAAATGGCTTCTACCAAGTTTCCTTCCCAACCCTGATCACTCAATCTTAACTAACACCTCGGTGCTTGCCAGTTAAGCTTGAGTGATCACCGGTACGGACGACCGGTACGGACGGGCAGCCGTTTTGGCTCTGATATTACTACTTTCTATGGCGCATACGTGATGGGTCCCTTATACGGGTTTTTGTATGATAAAAATTTCTTCTATGTGCACCCGGAAACGTCATTGTTGCGTCGTGTAGTGTTGACGTATGTGTTTTATCTCCTCTCTCGCCACAACGCTTGTTCGCCCATGTAGGCTTAGGATTGGTCCTTTGTTTCTCAGTTTCGTTGAAGGTTATTGGGTAAGGGTGGTGGCATAGGTCTCTGGCTCCTAAATTTGATGTAGGGGCTGACTAGTAATCCGGTGATACTGATGACAATTCAAGTCCCTTGTATCCTTGGTTTGGTGATAGGGTTGACCATTGCGCTGTTGCTCGTTTTGCTCAGGTTCCCTGGTAACCCCTCACAAAGCTTGCTATGCGCCTAGGAAATTATTTCTCTCCCATCTTGTATAGCTCTTCGTTCTTCTGGAGAACGTGTCTCAAGAGGTTAGCCGAGGGTTGAGAAAATACTTGATTGCAACCAATAACCCATAACCGCCTGAAAAAACTTTCAGACCCTTTTTTTTTAAATGGGTCAGTTCTCGGATTCGAACCGGCATTCTCTTGGTTTGGAGCCGACGACGCTGACCACTGGGCTGTGACTGCCCGCTTTGCTCGGGGTCCCCGGGGACCCCTCACAAAGCTCGCGCTGGGACTTAGTTTTTCCCTGTTATACGTTGAAGGCGTACGTTCGTATGTAGGTGGCTACGGGTTAAAATAAATCGGCTATGTACTGATTTCATCAGAATTTCGAACCAAGCTTCTAAAACCATAATGTGGCATCCGATGTGCTTACTGTAGTGTATGCTACATACATTTAAAAAGAATTGAAACCCCTCACCCTCCTCCAGGCTTGCTTTGATGGAGGCCACGATGTGTTGTACAGAATATAATATGCGTGAAGGAGGAAGAGCTTTCAGTGAGATGGGTTATTAAAGCGCAATCTTATGCAAGAAAAAAAACAAAATGAAATAATCGGTGGTATCAGTGTGCCTGTATTATTAAATGTACAGACGGGAGTTGATTACGCTATTTTTGTATTGAAAAAAAAGTTTGGGACATGCTATACGTTTTGGTAGGAAGGTATAGGTTATTATTAAAGTGTTCATCGGTAAACGACCTTGAAAAGCGTGGTTGGCCGGCGGGCTGTTGGAACTTCCTCCTGAGAATCCTCTGTGTTTCACACCTGGCTGCTTTGTGAAGCTGTACTGGAAGCCGTGAGCCGGTCTGTGTTCTTTAAATTGGACAAGTTCGTTAAGCGATGACTTGTCCAAAACCGTAGTCAGAAAAGCAAGTTTTACAAAATAACGCGGTTTAGACTTTTTTTCCGTGGTGATCTTCTGTTTGTTTTGACGCGTCAAAAAAATAATGAAGATTTTTATCCCAGCATACCTCCCTGATAAAATGTTTGGTTTATCTGCGTTAAGACGAGAATTTTTCTTAACGGAAAACTATCACCATGTTTGACTTGAACTGAAAAGACCACACCGTTCTACTCAGTAATTATATAAATCAAAGCTTAACTCGTCGGTGTATGGTCGCCCACAAGCCACTGATCTATACGGTATATCTCACTTAAGAGGAAGCGATTTGCTTTCGGTCTCGATTACGCCTATTTTAGGGCAATGACGTCACCTTCGTGAATCTTCGTTCTTTTAAGCACGAAGCTGCTAGTCGTCAGGATTCGGATCTTCAAGTTTTAACTTCGTTTATGAGCAGCAGATATAAATGAGGTTCAGGCCTAATTAATACGTAATACCAATGCTGAAGCAAACGAAATTGCAGGTAGAACGACGAAATCGTTGGGGGCTAGTTTCGTTCCCCCTAATCGAGGAAAACATCGCAAATATCAACATCGTAAATCAAAATTACTTCGCAAATTGGAAATCGTAGGGAAATCGAAACCGTGAATCAAAATTACTTCGGAGAATCATTTTGTGGAAAACTCGCTGGCTCACGCTTGTCGGCAAGAGGAGGGTTTGGGCTAGCCTGTTGCCCGTGAGATGGCTATGGCACCCGCATGGCCCATGGGATTGTCGGTAGGATCGTCGACTCATTGTGCGCACCTTGGATTTTGATCAACGAATTGTCAAGTCAAGCCTTGCACAACATGGAAAAGTTCCTTTCATTTGCTCTGCAATGTTGGCATCGGATTACACCTGCAGGCAAATAGTTTCATGTTGGCGCTACCATCTCCATCTCTGGTAGCTGCGCCATCGCTTGTCGGCAAGAGCAGGGATGAAGCCAAGCCAGTTGCTTCCACCACTTTCACACTCAACCAGCATGGATCGTTTTTACTCATGACGATTTGGTGGATTTTCTTCCTCCCAAGCTGGATTTGGAATGCTCGTTGCCGTCACTTTTCCAGGCCGCTTCGCATCAGCGGGGGTCTTTGATGCCTTCGCTCCCTGCAGTACATACACTTTTATCCAGGGAAGGAGCTCTTCCCTGAAGACTGTATTTGGTCGCAAATCCCGTTCAAGGACTCGTTCTTCTCCTAAAGAAAAGAAATGCAAGCAAGTCTATAAAACCATTTATGGTTCTTTTGAGTTTTGCTTCAACACTCGCGTCATCTACTGCCTGTTTGCCTGCCAGGAGGACACATCACACAGATTCCCCTTTGCCTAGCCCTTTTGATCTTCGCTTATCTTCGAGGGATTTCCCTTTGCTGATTTTCAGCCCTGTTCAGGAAGACACTCTTGGGGACGTCGTTTGTCGGCAAGCTGACTCATCTTCTGCCTTGCCAGGCTAATGCCCTTTCCTCTCTTTGCCAAGCAGACGCCCATTCGCCTCCTCCACCGAGCAGTCAAGACCCCTTCGTTCTCTTTGCTGGACAAGCGCCGCTCCAGGCCTGTTCTCCCCAATCCAGAATTTGTTCTGGATTAGACTATGCGGTTTGTGAATAAAGACGGTGATCACACTTTTGAATCGTTGGATTTATTTTGTTGATTAGTCAGAAGGGTCACTCCTTCTTCTCATCCAAGTCTCAGTAACTTCCTGGGTCCTTAGAATGAGTGAGAAGGAAAGGAAAACCCTCGTATTTTGGGTTTGGGTGGCATGTCCCCCCCTCCCGTGCAATAGTAGCAGCCACATTGAAAAGTCTGATCTAGACAGCGAGCTAAATTTAAAGTCTGGCTTTAGTCTAAGAGGAGGCATCAAAGACAAGTTTTTATATGTGAAGTCTGCGTAAATAAAGAAGTTCTCTATGGACACTTGGAAAAGCTGAAACGGAACTAAAGTTTCCTCCTTCATGCGTGAAAAACCACTGAAACTATGGTGGTTAACCTTCCACTTAACATCTGCCGCTTGAGCTTTCGAAAAGCACTTAGCTTACTGACTGGCCGACATGCGTCTTATCTGTACGATTTTCGCTGTTGCCTTTATATCCATTTTTGCTTTATATTATTTACAGCGATTCAAGTTTGTTTAGAGAAACGGAATGTTTGGCAGAACAGCTGTCAAAAGGCAAAAGTCCCGGCAAAGTCCTGAAAGCTGCATGGCAAGAGGATCTTCACACTTTAAGAAAGTTTGATAATCAAACTTCGAACCCAAGCTCATTACCGGCTCCCAGACTTAACTCTTGAGTCCCTTCCTGGATCATCAAGCTTGGGCGATGGATGTTCTAACAGCCTCATGGATCAAGATGTTTGCCTATGTCTTCCCTCTTTACGTTCTTGTACCACTGATAGAAGAGAAGATTGCAAAGACGGAAGGAACATTCATCCTCGTCACCCTGTATTGGCCAGCTCAACTGTGGTTCTTTCCTCTGTTGCAACTACTGATCGACTACACAATGGGGCAGCCCATGGAGGAGGATCTGCTCACCCAGAAGAAAAAGAATTGTACCCTAAGAACTAGCAGTCCTAGAACTTCAGGCCTGGCTATTGTCCTTCAGCTACTTGAAGTCGATGGTCCACCAGGAAGG
This sequence comes from Lithobius niger, assembly GCA_023313725.1. Taxonomy (NCBI): domain Eukaryota; kingdom Metazoa; phylum Arthropoda; class Chilopoda; order Lithobiomorpha; family Lithobiidae; genus Lithobius; species Lithobius niger. The sequence continues at coordinate 17,616 of JAHWFP010150426.1, read as the reverse complement.
ATTCATCTGCGCTTTGTGATGCTGCTTCACTTAAGTCTGACCTGACTCAAGTTCGTCCCTCTTTGTTCCTGGCTGGCTTTTCTCTCAAGTTTGAGACCTCTTCACCTCTTCACAGCATGACAAGCAAGAGGATGCTGTTTCCGGTAGACATTCCCGCTCATGGCTTCGATCTCTTTATCGCCTCAAAGACTTCCAAAGAAAGGATAATTCGAGATCAAGGCCTGCCTAGAAGAGGAGTGGGCACAAATCTGTTTTCCTCTGGCGCTTGCATTAGGAAAACGATGAGGTTAACGATTGGACTTAAGCATGGATGAAGAAGACCTTCGACCTGCTTCGATTTCACTTTCGTTTCGCCTTCCTCAACCACCCCCCCTCCTCGTATTTCGTGCAAGGAAAATGAGGGTAACAGAAGCGTCCAAGCTTGTGCAGTGTGCAACACCAATAAACCGTTAAAAATCACAAGTCACGGTTGCTTTTTCACACACGTTAGTTGCAAACATTGTTATCAAGAGCAAATCCCTTAGTAACCAGAAAGCGCTTGGGAGCTACACTATAGTTTAGCTGGAGTGTTCTCTGTTTGGACCAACAACTAAGCGGCAACCATTTTGACTCTTGACTTCCTTACTTATCTATTGTGAAAACGTGAGGTGCCTTACCCTTTCAGGTTTTTTAATTATTATTTTTTTCATCCTCCCTTACACCAGTTTGCCTAATTTAACAAAAAGTAAGCGTCTTACTCCCCCCACCCCTTTTGTAAATTTATTTTTTCTTCTGAGAAAAAAAAAATCATTTGACACTTAACGAGTACGCAACCGCATCTTCCTCTTTCGCTTGGCTGTAATAGCTAGTCTGTGCTCTCACTGAGAAACTTGGAGCTTTTTATTTTTTTATTTTCGACTTTCTTCACCTCTGCACTTAACCGATCGCTAAACTCGTTACATCCAAAGTTTTGAGGGTCAGTGTCATGAAGTTTGTTAGACATTTTCGCACGTTGTTGTCCGTTATTTCCTGCTGGACTGAATTCTTGGATGATGGTGATCAAAACCGGCGAGTACAATAGTTCTTTTTCGGGACGTTGCTCTTTTCAGTTTTTCCTGTTAGCACGTCCTCAATCTTACCCGTCGTCGTGATGGTTTCTTTTTCGTTGACCTCGCATCTGGATACGGATTGTTGTTGGTTGAACTAAGAAAAAAAATATGGTACAGTAGGGCTAAGTGTGTAGTCCTCTTCTTCCGATCATTTCTCTAAAGTTCAGTGTAATTATAGGTATCAAATACTGTCGTACTCTCACGCCAGCAAAACTAAAACAATTAATATCTCCATTCCTTTTCAATGTTTTCGACCAAATTTGGCCAGATAGTAGATAAGTATGGAAGGTATATTTATACCAAAAATATGCAATTCTGCGCAAGAGTAAAAGTAGGAAACGGCACGTAAATGTGACGACTGCTGTTGTTGTTCTGCCACTAGAAAAAACTAGTGCACCTACCTAAATTCTGAAACCTGATAAAGCCAAAAATTTCGTTCTCATTCATTTTCAAAGACACCATTTTTTTAATGGTCGAGCCATTCCTGAGTTACGGGTTTTTTGTTCAGTTAATTGTTTTACATTGTTTTAAACATTATAATTAGGGAACAGTTTCTTGCCTCATAAGCACATCATAATATTGGGAAATGTTTTTGACAAGGTATGCCCGTTGTGGAAATGTTCAACATCAGAAGGGGCGCAAGGGGTCTACAAAAAACTGGCGACCCAATTTTTCTAGTTAGCACCCCTCAGAATCAGGCGATACAGAAATCAAAGCTAATGAAACTGTAAGATGTCTGTCCTCTCCTGGTTCTAAGGGGTGCTAACTAGAAATGTTGGACTTAGATATATCTTGGGTCGTCAATTTTTTGTGGACCACCATGTATTACACTGAATTATGGTAAAGCCCAGTGGTGATGCTACATGGAAGTATGGGTGGGTAATTATACCCCCTAACATTTTACCGTGGACCCCCTCCCCCCGAAAAAAAATGGTACAGCTGTTATATCTGCCCACTTGGTGAAACTATCTTCGACGTTCAAAATTTAAAACTTGAATTTTTCCGTTGAATTAGGTCCAACACACAGGTTTTTCTGTATAATAATGCTGGAAGACGATCCATTTCGCCCTAATTTGCAAAAAAAGGAAAATCTTAAGTGAAAAATAAAAATACAAGATGATTTACATATATTAAAAGCAGATCAAACCGATAATAGATTTTAATCGTATTTTGAAGCTTGTGAACAGCTGGTGAAAAAAGGAATGACAGAATGTAAAGAGATCTGTGATAAATGTAGATCATGATTTACTGGACTACCCACCCAAGTCAAAATTGTTCCCGGCCTTACCCGCCTTTGGAGACAATCGAGACTCTCTTCATCTTGCGCAGTTATCTTTTATTTGTTTAGTCTTCTCGATGTAATTCTTTTTTGTTTTAAATCTGGGTGTGTTGAGCCTCCAAATCCTTTCATCCATATTGACTTAGGGAAGGGATTGGAGGGGGGGGGGGTCGTAGGCTGAGATACATAAATCTTTTGGAAGTCGATGACTCGTTTCGCTTAAGCACACGTTGACTGCTTGAACTTTCACTGTTTTATTCTGTGACAATTGCCAAAGTCCAAAGGGTGTATTTTATGACTTTGTGTGTTTGCATTCTTGCTGTGGTTGATCCAAGGAATGTTCACGTCCTGTAGGGATTGGCTTCGGCTGGTGGTAGAGGGGATAGTAAGACCTGAAAAATTAACGTACAATCCCCCCCCCCCCCCCCCGCTTCCAAAACAACAAAAAAAGTATGAACTTTGAGCTTTTTTATGTATTTACAGCAACTTTAAAATTTAATACAATATTTCTTTATTCAGTCATTGTCATTAAACTTAAAAGCTATGAGTGTCGTTTGCATCGTTCCATTATAATTTAGCTTTAGAAGTATTAACTAGCTCCTCTTCTAATGTCTTCTAAAGTATATGGGTACTAATATAAATCATAAATTAGTAACTCTGTTCTATGAATAGCAACTGCATCTTTCCACTGCGAGTAGTAAAAGTGCAAAGATATAATACGTGTAATTGATAAGTGAATGTAATGGTAACTGGATTTTATGATAAGGCAACCCAGAAATTAATATTCTAAAATTCGCCGATGATGTGACGCCATATAAGGTTGTTACGGACTTGCCTGATTATCATGTTTTATGCACAGCCATTGGCCACATTGTAAAATGGTCTGAGGACTGGCAAGTGCCTACCGCTGCTACTAAATACTAGACCCTGCACTTCAGTGTAGAAGTAATAAGAATCTCAGCTAGTTCATGTGGTAGTTGTATTCCTTGAAAATGAATGCTATATAGGGACCTTGGGGTTTCATTGACAGGTGACTTGAAGGTCACACACATGTTAACGTGATCATGAAAGCGGCCCATACCCGAGCGATACTGATCCACTACTGTTTTAAATCACACGTTACAAATCTTGTCCATGCTTTTAAGACATATCTAAGGTCACTCTTGGAATATTCCTCGCCAGTCTGGTCACTCTACCTGATCAAGGATATTGTGTTGATCGAATTTGTTTAGCATAACTTCACCAAATTGCTCGCAGGTCTCTAAACGGAACGGCCTAGGAACTTCAAACTCGGTGTGTGCCTAGCTGGACATACCCCCTGGACGTCTAAAAAATTTCAGACTCGTAGGCCTAGTATCACAAATCATACAATGATTGTCTTAACCATCTGAACCTAACACCTGAAAATCGCAGGTTGATCACCGACCTCTCACTCGTATGGGTTTTTAAAAACTTGTTTGATGTTATTTTCGACTAGCCTAAAAGATTTATTGGTTGTAATAAGTAAAATTGTTGCCACTAATAAATGTTTATTGCTGTGTCTACTTAGAGGTTTTGTTGCAGTAACAAAAAATGTGATTATTGCAGCAACTTGCGTTTCACAATATTTTTAAAGGTTTGGTTGTTGACATCGTTCGAGCCAAAACAATTTTTTGAATGATATGGTTGCTTCTAAAGATATCTCCGCATTCGAATTTGTGGCTCTCGTAGTTCACACGTTCCGGATTTTACGGACGACACCAGATTTTTGAAGAAAGTACTAGGATACTTAAAGTACCCACCCAATCATTCAATAAACGTTTCTCAAAACTTTTTTATATGTAATCTTTTTTACCATTGGTGGGCTCGTACATAAGTAATCTATCACCCAACCTTTCCAAATTAATTAATACCACTGCGTAAGTGATATTAAAGCAACATAACGCCTGCCTTATAACCTTCCGCCTGCCTCACAACACCCACGCGACGATTACATCCGCGTATTTACCACAGGTAAGGTCAACTGAGACGGTAGCTTCGTTCCTCGCAACGAAAACGTAGCTACTGTCTCAATTGGCATTGGGCCTAATAGTCCAGCCAGCGTGAACCCATTGATAGTGTCGTCACAAACCGGAATGATTCTCATATTTTAAAATCACAATTTATAATTTTCTAGGCTAGTGTCTTATAATTAATTTTAATTTTTACCGCATTAGTGTATTAGATCTCATGGTAATTATTAGAAAATTAGTAGATGTACACACAGAGATGAAACGTCATGATTATTGTACGCGCGCAATGCATGATTTAGTGACGGGTCATTAGTAAATAAAGTTCCATTATATTCAACAGAAAATCTCCTAGCCGCCATATTTAAAAAAGGATTTTTAGCAAGGGAAAGACTAACGGTAAGGAAATAGACCTTTGGGGCCGTACTTGATGTGAAGGATCGAGAAAAATGGCGCTGGGAGGTATATCCCTTTAATAGCAGGAATCAAATTGTGGTCTTGCAATGCACAGTGCTATTAGTGGACTCTGTAGAGTGGCTATATTCGTTTTCCGTTTCATTTTCACTAATGGTAAAACTAAGAACCAAACTACCAGGAATACCTCAAACCGTACCAACAATCACCTCCACCCCTTTCCCAAGGAGAAAAAAAAGTCCCGTTGCGATCGTTTCGAAAACTTTTCGATTGAAGCACAAGTACCGGTAAAAGTTTTCGATCAAAACTGCTGATAGCAAGTTTGTTTGGATTACGTGGTTGGATGTAACATCCTGTATTACTGCGCAGTCCACTAGCCCATATAACCACGAATTGCACACCATCTCATTTTGAGTTGGTTCATCGCATCCTGTTTTGGCAGGAGTCGATTGTGTTTTTGAATTTGAATCGCGTATGGTGCACAAAATGTGTTGGTTGACTTGGCCATTCGATGAGGGAATATCCTTCCCATTTCCTTCCTGTCCTTTATTGTTTGGCGAATTATATGTGCGTGGGAGTAGAAGTGAGGTCAAGGCTCATTAATTTTCCGTCGTTAGCGCTAACTAGTGGGTAAACACTGGACACGTGAGGGATTTTTCCGCTGTTTGTTTCTTGTCGTTAGCACCTGATTAAAAGAAAAGTCAAGGTTCGTGATGAGTCGTTGTGTCAACCGTTGACTCAACCGTCGTATTCCAGTGGCATTCTTGTGTTAGACCCAATCATTAAACCTCACTCATCTTGAGTGAAAATTTGGCCTTGGAGAGCAGTCGAAATTTGTGAGCTCGTTGTGTACTTAAATTTTTTAATAGGATTCTTCTAACCTCCAACACCATTCGTCCTGTGCTTCCTAAAAATGAATGTGTAACTAACTAACTATCGAGTCGATCAAATGATGGGGATTGCTCACCCCATCCCTTAATAACGTATCTTTTGACTTATGTAATATTAAGTTTCCCATTCACCCCGATTTCCCTCCCCCCAACCAAATTCTTGATTTGGTTACTTTAAAAACACCAAATTAAACGAATAGCACCGAAAATTAGGGTGGTCCCCTACCAATTGCAGGTATTATCCATAGTGATAGCCCATGCGTTGCAAATCAACCTACAAGCATGCAAGTTCTCGGTCTACTTCAAGAATTCTTGCAAATAGTGTGGTCAGCATTTTAGTCCGATCCTTATCCCCATCCATCTTCACTACAAATAAAGCCATTTTTGCCCACCCACCTTTTGTTATTTAAAAAGGCTTCACTTTGGAGTTGATTTCTACAAGTATAACCATAACTTATGTTGTTTGTGCTTGTTATGCATTTCCAGGGGCCGGGAGGGGGGGGGGTGAATACATACAAAATGTTATCTCCCCAAAATTTTCGGTCATCCCCGCGCCCTGACCCTGAAAAGAGATCTGGTCGCTTCCCTCCCCCCCTCCCGCTCCCCCTCCCCCCACCGGTATGATTTCCTGTACCTTGCGTCAGTTACACCTTGCTTGCGAGGAAAACAATAAGATTGATTTAAAACGGGAGTCCTGAATACATTCTAACCTTTTCGCCCCAGCAGCGCATGTTTCCCATGATAACCGCACTATACAGGGTGTTTCATGTCAAGTGTTGCTGCTCAATATCATCCCTAGTATTGCAGATATGTCGAAAATGGCCATGGAATGCGTTGGAACATCCAGGGGAAAAATAATTTTAAAAGCTATAATTTGAAATTATCTGTAGATAGTCCGAACCCCACCGTGAGCCAAGTCTTGGAACACTTCCGTGCTCACTTTTCGTTGCTATAAAAGATCAGGAAGAAACCTAAGACTTTTTTTCCTTTTAATTTTTAGATAAGCTCACGTGATTTGTTGTACTTGAACTTGACTTTGAAGGAGTTACTGAAAGTACTATAGTCAACCAGGAAGCTTTTGAAACTGCATAGGAGTAATAAAAATACATCGCAATTTTTACGAACAACGAGTTGCATTGTCCTTCTATCGTAAGCACGTTTTGAGGTTAAGGTGTTGATAGGTTTTACTTAGATTTTAAAGTGGCAATTCCGATTGAAAGTCTTGCAGAATCCGGCTTGCTTGCATCAAGCGAAGGAATGCACAACTCCATTTCTTTTGATACGTCCTTGTGCACCTGAGAGCAAGCTGTAAAGGTTAATATCACTGCCAGCAAATGGCGCGACGGTTATTTTCGTACGATTTTCATTAATGATAGTGGCACTTCATGTGCAGTGATGGCGCTACGGAGGGTCGCTCGTGCATCCAAATTTCTGGTGTGCCTTGGCCCCCCCCCCCGCCATAAGAGTTCAAACAAAATCGCAAACCAAAACGGTATTCACGCTGACGTTAAAAATTAACGAGCTCGTAGGATTTTCTTACTCAATTGTGACACTACACAAATATCTATTTAGTACTTTATAAAATCTACCTCCCGGCCCCCCCCCCTCCATCCCTTACACCCGCTTTCTCGCTGTTGGCCTATTCGTACAGGAATTTTTTAATGAGTAAATTAATAAAACTTCTAATTACTGGTCTAGAAAGCTGCTGAATATGTGTGCCTCCCCCCCCCTCCCCCCAAAAAAATTATTCCTAGCACCGCTTAAGTGTACCATAAAAATTATCTAGGATATGCTGAGCTAAACCAGGGTTGCTACTGTCCCGTTTGGTTTCATGATTTCTCCGATAGATGGAGTTGTCAGCACCACGTTCTCAAAGTATGTCAGAACTGTCATCCATCTGTCAGGCCACCTATTGGCGACTGAAAACGCCTCTAGGGATGCTCCAGGGATTGTTACCAGGTTCATTCAGAACGATAGCGCCTGCTGCTGTTGCGGAATAAATATTGACTGAATAACGCCATTGAGGTGATAACAAAAAAAAATAAAGATGGCAATAAAAATGTATATTGTTAGTAGGGTAGGTCCGCCCTCCCCCTCCTTTACTAAATACCTACTCTTAACAAATTTCCCTCATGCCCAAATTATTTTTTGCTGTTTAAACATTCAAAAATCACCGAATTATCGCCATTCTAACCAGATTTATGCGTTAGCCATAATAGGAAGTGTTTATACCGAACTTCGTTTGTTAGGTTAGCTGGCTAAACTGCAATAAAATTTCATTTAAAATCCAAAATGACTGAGCCAGTGGAAGACCAGCGCCTGTAGTGGGCCCCCAAAAAGAATTAATATATTTGAGTTTAAGCGTGAATAGCTCTGCTCATAGGGGTGCACTCGGTGACCTGGGGATAGGTAATTGCTCCACGCAGCACTTAAAAATCCTTAAACTAATTTCTTGCTTGCGTGCCATATTTCGTTAAGTAGTAGAGATCCTCCATAAAACAACTGGTTTTTTTTTTACACAAATTGTTTTAACGTTTTTCTTTTCTGATACCTGTATTGTGGGATTAGCAGATGACCACAATACGGTACTGTCTCAAATGGTCAATCGTCCCCCAACTTGTTTAGTCTTATGTCTACGGTTCTTTAATTATGATTTGTGTTGTAAATCTCGGCTGCCTTCACATTATAAGAACGTCGTATTTTAACAAGAAAATCGATCGCTGGAGTCCTGTTATGTATATAGAGAAGTCCAAAGGGCAGTGGAAATGAGTTTGCGTTTGTTTTTATTAACTAACTAGCTGTACCCCCGGTGTAACATACGCCGGCTAGCTGGTTTCCGCATACCTGAGAGAACATTGTAGTGGGCCCCGGTCTCCCCTATTGTGTGGTCTGAGAAATATCCCCATCTCTGCTCCCTCTTTGAACCCCTGCTGATTTGTATTATGGAAGTAAATGTTTATTTTCAATGGAGGACGTTTCTGTTCTGATACCAAGCCCAACAAACCCAACAACGGTTGTGCATGCAGTGATTGTTACTCAACTAACTTTGAAACTCTTCCAAGTCGGCTCTTAAGAGCTAGCTTTATTAATGCAATATGTCGATTGTTATAGGCCACCTCTGTTTGTTTGACATCGTCGGTCGCTCGCCCTCTTTCAATATACACCCTCTTTCATTGTAGTGCATAATAATGATGAATTTGCTTGCCCAACCTAAGCGTGTTATATATATATAGATTGTTCATCACGCATGGCAGCTCGTCTTTGTAGGCAATAAAGAGCATTGTTGCAGGGTTCTTCCCTTAATTTCTTGAAATGCATAAAATTTGAAAACCGAACACTCGAGGCTTGAAAAACCCTGAATACTGGATTTTTTTTTGCCGGAGCCTTAAAATTGCCTTGAATTTTGTGAGCGTACTTTGTGTTTGGAGTGAGGTTAATGCCATAACAGTGGTGTTTATTTAGGTTTAACCTCCTCTTCCTCGCGGATATCTATTACTTAAAATTAAATAGAAAAGAAAATTAAATAAAAAATAGAAATAATTTGTCAGCCGATTCCATTTCTTGTGTGAACTATATGCTCTCCTCGGATTGGACTGAGACAGAGAAAGGGGCCGTGAGGTGCAAGCAATTTTTGTCAGGAGTAGCTGAGCAAGTGCTATTCCACTGAATGTTAGTTGCTGTAGTTCTTTCCTCCTTGTCCATTGGTGGGAGGGATGACGTCATCTTTTTCATTGTTTCTCACGGTTTAGCTTCCTACTGCAACAGTGCTGTAATTAAGTGTGCGATCTATACAAAATTAGCAATGAAGCCAAGGCGCACAGACATAAATGCAAAAACGAGTGATATACCGATATTAGGCTACAGGAGTATCTTCCGTCAGACAATGAATGAACAACACAAATATGTCGCGCCATTATGAAATGTTGGAGATGGTCATGCAAATCTTGGAAATGCATTTTAAAACTTGAAATTTGGATCTTTTTGTTTTTTGGCAAGAGCACACCAAAGCAACGCCTGGCCGGCAAAGTAACGCTTGTACGGCTTCTCTTCCGTGTGTTGTGGGGTTTGCATGCCCATTATGGAGCAGATATGATCTGCTGAAATCAGCAATGCTGCCCTTGCCTCCCCAGCCCCCTCTGAAATCTCACCCTCTCTCAGCAGCAAACCACAACAGCCAAGCAAAACAATAATTTCTCACTGTAAAATATTCCATGGTTCCAGAAAAACGTACTACCCGCTTCTCTTTCACTATAATCAAATTCGAGCCTTCGTAATGTTTCGAATGTACCTGCTAGGTGAGAAACTGGTGCAAAACCATACAAGTGGATAGACTTCAGTAATTCACAACCATCTCAATACTTCCTACAGACAATTTCAAGCAGTGGTTCACACCCATTACCCCTCCACCCAACCTTACTGAATTCAGCAGATCTCCTGTGCTCCATAATACACGGAAGAGAAGTTGTACAAACGTTACCCTGCCGGCCAGGCATTTCTTTTTGTGCTCTTGTTAAAAACAAAAAGATCCACATTTCAAGTTTTAAAATGCTATCTCCAAGACTTGCATGACCCGTCTCCAACATTTCATAATGGCGCGACATCACGCATCCGTCGGAAGCTTCCATTATCGGATTGCAGAAGTGCTGCTCCTGAGCTGTTTCTCATACGGCATTGATGTCTGTCGATGATGCGTATAATAACAAGTTTACCTAAGTACACGAATGTATTAGGATGGGAGTAACAGGACCAGGAACCCAGCCACTTATATTACACCATAAGAAAGAGAGTCGTCCAACAATGGCATTGCCACAATACCGACTACACTTTTAAGCGACAAACAAAATAAGATCCTAGACGACCATGCAGAAGTCACTTCAGAAAAAAAAAAAAAACAAGTTTCTATATTACAAAATTAATATTTTGAGAACGCTGAAAACTTGTCGGTTATTCATCCGGCTCAATTCTTGTCGTGAACAGAAAAGAAACGACGTTAACGGTGAAGGTAAACAAACAACAGACCCCACGTACGCACTGAAAGCATTAACGAGAGCTGCCATTGCTCGTGTAATCACTTTTCGAACTATACCTTGGACAGACAGACAGACGGGTAGATCAATCTACACTTGGTGGCTGGCCTCATTTCGTTGTCGGGCCATGGATGTCTGCTGTATTCCAACTCCGCCTTTAGTTTGTTTTGACGTTTAAGTGCTATTTCTTTTTTTTTTTTAATTGAGGGAGAGGAGGGGGGAACCTCTTGGTACCCAGAGGCAATTTTTCATTCCTACGAGGAGATCTGATGTTAAAAAGCAAGTGGCTTCTCACTCGGGTCATTGTCTTTCTGGTAGACAGCACAGCACCTGGATGGACCAAAAAAGTAGTGGCGTCCGACAAACCACCGACTTGTATACTTTTTTTTTTTAATTTAAAAATTAATTTCTTTGAGCCTTAAGTCAGCCGAAGCAAATTAATGCTTGTATATGGCTGAACCGGCTCAATTTTGAACATAACCAGACTTTTCGAGAAGAAGAAATATCTGGTAAAGGGAGTTGACAACCCGAGGATTCGATCCTGGAAACCACCAATCATCGTAGGGGCCGAAAGATTGTCTAGAATTGGCCAGAATAGTTCCCATAGCTGCTGAAGGAGCACGGTAGCCACTCGCGCTACCCTGGCCGGCAGTCCTGACGGGGGACTTTGCCAAATGTCTTAACTTTTTCCCAAGTGAAAACGTTTCGGAAAAAAAAAACTCTCGTATTTTGTTGCGTACTGGTTAGC
>JAHWFP010150425.1:59529-103803 GCA_023313725.1 Lithobius niger | reverse complement strand
TAGTGTTCCTTGTGGTGGCTGTGACGCTGTATATATAGGTGAAACTAGAAAAGGTGTAAGAAACCGAGTGAGACAACATATGGCAGACACCAGAAAAGAGGATGAGAAAAACCGCGTGGCAGCCCACCACATGGCCACCAAACACAGCATTGATTGGGAGAAGACTACTACGCTGATTAAGTCAAACTCTGTTAGCGATAAACATTTGAGGTGCCTCGAATCGCTTGCCATAGTTAGGCACGAAATTGACGGGAGAGAGCTGACGAACCTCCAACCACCTTCGACACCAGCAATCCAGCATTTGGTGAGGAAAGATCTAGCAGAGCGGCTGTGAGCACGATGGAGTAGCAAGAAAGACGTTCAGATGCGGGCCTTCTATTTCTTGGAGGCTACGCACGCACATGCTTCGTTCAAATCAGCGTCGGACAGTACAGTGTGATGTAACTAGTATTTTTATTTCTTTGTCACCTGCAGAAGACAGCAGGAGATATATATTTTTTTAATTTTTTCAAAGCTGTCGAAAATTTGTGAAAATTGTAAACTGGTTTTCGCTGTTTTGAGAGGTGCGTAAATGATGTCGTCTGCTTTGGAATGGTTTCCCTGTGTTGATGGGGTTATGAGTTATGATGTCTTCTCTTCTATCTGGTGAGGGCATAATGGTTGCCGATGTGGGGTTGAATGAGGCTCCCAGAAAGATGAATTCTTGAGCTGGGGTGAGTCTGGACCATTTAGGAGCCAATCGTCTGGTAGGCGCTTGTTGGGATCTGAATTTGATGAAGATGAGCAAGGTTGGGTTTGAGTACGAGTGTGAAATCCTGGGTGCTGCATTGAGGCCGAAGGGTAGTCCTTGAAATTCGTTGACTCTGCCTTCGTACATGAAGCAAAAAAGGTTGGTGAGCCGATGCGTTTAATGGGATGTGCAGGTAATAGTCTTCTAAGTCTATTGGAATGGTATTGAGTGTCACCTTCTTGAAGAGAAGACTTCTTGTGATTTAGAGGTGCTTAGGTTGACAAGTCTTTGCCGCCAGACTTCATTGGGTGAAGGAAGATCAAGTCTGGGCAAAGGGGAGGGAGGGCCGAGCTTTCGCTGATGGCGCCTTTCGTGATGAGGTCGTGTATTTCGGACAAAAGGTGGGGTGAAATCGTGGGGATTCCACGATGGTTAAAAGTGACGAAGGTCGTCTCCCAGGAAAGGTGGGAGGCTTCATTGGTCTCTGCGAGGCTTTCATCTGGCGCCGGGGAAGAGAAACGGTTGCGGCGGTCAGGAGTTGAGCTACAGTAGTTGGTCCTGCCCTAGCCTGGTTTGAAGATCTGCCACGAAAGGCCCGGGTGTCGTAGTGGTTGATGATGTTGTAGTTTCTTTGCCTTGACCAGTTATCCCTGTTGGCATGGTGATGTGGCGTAGTGTTTTGAGTTTCGAGGAAGGGTTTAGGCCCACGTTTCCCACGGTTTAGGTCCTGTTGCTATAGTTACACTGCGATAGTTTAGTTCTGTGGTATGCCACATGAAGCATTCCGGCTGTCCGGGTCTGGGTTTTATGGAGATTATAATTGTATAAAGTTTCCTCAAATTTGTATGGTATAAGATTTTTCAAGGTTTTGTATGTGAAAATAATTTGATTATATGCCATACGTTTGCAAACTGGTAGAGAATCTTTTGTGCAATAAAGAGTGGAAATGTATAGTCAATGTGTCTGGCAAAGGCCAATATTCTGACCGCCGCTTCTGATTTAAATGAAGCCAATGAAGGTTATTCTGAGAAGTGTTGCTCCAGACAACGCTACAATAATTAAAATAAAGCAAGATAAATGCATTATACAAAATCAAGAGTGTTCGAAAGTTTAAGTACGGTTTTCAAATACCTTAAGATGCCAACACTACGCCACAGCTGGCTTCGTAATTTTCTGATATGCTCGTTCCATGATAAATGGTCATCAATGGAACTCCAAGGAACTTCACATGAGTTGCATGTTTTAATTTCACACCTTGAAGACTAATGTTTAGTTGTGTTTTATCATAACGACGTTGCCGAGGACATATAACCATACAATAAGTTTTTGACACGTTTAAAGTTAGCTTGTTTTCGAGAAGCCAAGTTGTAACTTTTGCAAGTTCGTTGCTAATACAACGTTGTAACTCATTGAGGTTTCTATTTGTTGCATGTGTTGTGGTGTCATCAGCAAACAAAACGTATTTAATATTATCAGAAACCTGAGTAATACCATTTATGTAAAGAATAAACAAAAGTCGGCCAAGAATCGATCCTTGGGGAAGACCAGAGTGACCTGCAAGCCTTTACCTTTATCACTCCGTAACTTGAAAGTAATCTAACAATGAGTCTGTCGAGATAGGCGCATCTTTTAATATTTCAGCCACTGACGCAAGATAAAATGTTAATGTTAGCAACGCTGTAATTTAAAGTAAATTATCAAAACAGTACGTCATGCAGATATGGGTGCAGAAATCCACCGACTAGCCAGTTGGCGATTAAATTAGGCAGGTTGGCGATTAAAATATTTGTCCAATATTCAAATTGGCCGGTGGATTGGAGGTTGATAAATAGGGCTGAAATTTCCCCTTTTTGTTGGTAAATTTTATGAGGATTTTTCGTCAGATTTCCGATGGACTTCATCCCAAGCTAGAGCTCTTACTTTCAAAAGTTAAGACAAGAAATGTGATGGATAGGAAGGACTTCCTTATTTTCAAACAAGTTTTCAAAACCTGTGTTCCTTCAAGGCCAGTGAAAATACCACAATTTATAAGAAACGTGTGCTTGACAAATTGCGTTGATCACCGCCATCTAGATTGAATGGATTTTTTTTTTTATTAGTTACTGGCTTCTAGTGTCTTAAGAACTTTTAAATTTGGCGACAAAAGTGTCTCAGTTGGTGACTAAAAATTAAGGACTACCGGCCAATGGAGAGTTCAAAAAAATGTGAAACTGCACATATATACATGCAGAAAAGCCAACAACAGGGTCGTAGACAATTTTTCTTTCGATTTCTCCATCTTTCCATATCAGATTTAACAAATTTCCTCAACGTTTTGTGTTAACATTTCATGACCATAACATCATGGAACAGAAGGCTGAAAAAGCAACGGTAAATCAAAAATCACAAGTTTATATGTTTTGTTTGGCTGGGGCACAAGACAGACATTATTCAACGTTTCGAAGAATATTTAACTTCTCAACAGTGCCTCCTAAACGTATTGGCTAACTTTGAAGCAAGTTCTTGTATATTTGGGCCAAGGTTGACTGTTGGTGACTTCTTGCACATCTCGCATTGCCCAGACTTGAATTTGGAGTTGACTTTATTACACTCCAACGACCACTTCTACAAGGTTAAACCACAATATACAGTCAGAAAGTGGCACCAACCTCCTAAATTCACCGTTAGGCAAACGCAACTACGAGAAGATACCAACCATGGCCCAAAATTGCAACAAAAAAAATCTTTTTCATAAAGTTAAAAGTAAATGTTTACAAAATGTACCAACATTTTCCATGTATTCTCAACACCTGATTTGCATCCCGAATTTTGTTATATTTCCTAACTTCACGAGATATTCCACATCCACATGTATTCACAATGGGAGGGGGTTTGCGCTAAACATAACACTGTTAACAAGCTTCCTGGTTTCTGCTTCCTCTTCAACACAGCTGTTGGATAGTTATAAAACAACAGGTTGACAATGAGAAAGGAACATGAGATAGTTGGGACACACATCTACATCCTCAATAGGTTTCCAGATAGCCTATTAACCAAAACAAAACCCACAAGGGTGAAAGAACCCGCCAAGTTTCAGCCAATCAAAGTAGTTATTATCAGAGCCAAAATGGCTGCCACCAAGTTGCTACATTAGTTGTCAAGCTAATCCCACCGAGTATTACATCAAAGGTTAAATCAAAAACCTGACCACTGCTACTATCGGTAGCAATGGTCAAGTTTTTGATTTAACGTGTGAGGTAATAGTCGGTGGTAGTGGTTGCAACGTTAAACGTGTAATCGATAACCGTGGCAAGTTCGGTTAAACGGGTTTCAATTTCTGTGTTCGCGTAAACGTAATCTATTTGTAGACCACCACATCATCGGTGGACACGCAGCGCGACTTAGTTAAAACTTGACACTACTTTTCTCCCTCCCTCATCACCAGCGGCCAAACTCCTAAAGTAGATTCGTCTATGCAACCCAGGGTATTTCGCACAAATGTATTCAACTGAGCTGTCAATCACGATTACAATTGGATCGTGAATCATCATAGCCATGTATTTCTTTCACCAAGTATGCCAAGTCAAGGTATTATTTTTCCTACAACGACACCTTAAGAAAGCTTCTGCTGATAATGTTTAAATGTGAATTGTGTGGTACAGTTTTAAAATATGCAGGCGGATCAACTGGATCCATGAAGAATCATCTCGCTGGAACACACCCTACGACGGCTGGTGAACAATCGACTACAGATTCTTCTTTATTCCAAAAAATATGGATCCAGCACGTGCCAAGAAAATCAAAACACTTTCGTCTGCGTTTATTACTAAACTGTTATTGAATAATGCCAATGAATAACGGTCTACGTTTTTACTAAACTTTTTTTAACAATTGTTTTGTGAACATTGTTAATATTCAGTTACACAGTAACCTAACGTTTGAAAAACAGGTTAGACGTTTAATGAAATAAACTTGATTAAAATTAAACCAATTACAGTGAGAGTTGATTAGTTTTCCCTTGCGAATACAGCGATCGATATGGCTACTCATTGTCTAACACGTGTGAATAATTACCCCTCCTAAGAATACAATCCTAACACCCAAATGATTTCTTGGCCGCGGTTCCACGACGAGTATGCAACCGTAAAACCAGCGGTCGCTTGAATTTCTAGCTTTTTTGCATCAATTCCCCATACATGTTTTGATCAACTGCGTCGGATGGCATGGCGGCGTGCACCTCTCAATTAAAGACGAGCCCACTAGAATTCTTCAATCGGTTTCATTTTAAACTGTAAGTTTAATTAGAACACTAGTGAATTGAATCAACATTAAAAATATTCAGCACCGTTTGGCAGTTTTACTATATAGGAAGCCTCCAAACCGTTTAGTCTCGGCGTTTTGAACATTTCCTTTATCCGACTGCTACGTTAACGTCGCACGACTGATAAGGATGAAATATCTAGATAGTACAGTCATTGCCCAAAAGTAGTTTTATGAATTTGCGCCCCTCCCCCTCCTCCCCTGACAACAAAAAAATGTCGTACAGTAGAAGTTGTTTTAAATATTTCTCTTCCCCCTCCAAAAAAAAATACTAAGCATCAAAGTCATGAATAATTGTCCAAACAAGTAGCTAAGTCTACGCTAATTTCGCATGCCGACATGACTATACTAGCTTGTTATCCAGTTCATACGAATCTAGATCAGAGGAGCCACGTGTCTACGTCAGTAATCTGTGCTATAATTTGCCAGTCATTGGTCGGTTGGTGGTGACGTCCGCCGCTGACGAAGGCTACATAGTTCCCAGTAATTGGTCGTGGATGGATGACGTCAGTCGGCTGAAGAAAAAATAATGAACCTCGTACGTTTGCTGCTAACAAAAATCTTTAGATTATTTCTAGCGGAGATTTCCCCAACGGATTCGATCCATTTTCGAACTTAGACATAGAATCTGTGTGCAAAATTGAACAGAAATCCGATAATTCGTTAAAACGCTTTGGCGCGAACACACAGACAGACAGACAGACAAACCATTCGCGTAAGAGTAATCGACTCTAATAAGCGATAATTGCGATCACTAGTCGGTGGTATTAGCTTGACAACTAATGTAGCAACTTGGTGGCAGCCATTTTGGCTCTGATGTCACTACTTTGATTGGCTGCAACTCGGCAGGTTCTTTCACCCTTGTGGATTTTGTTTTAGATATCACTTCTTTTGTGTTTTTTTTCGGGGCATCTTATTTTAGCCACTGCTCAGTTATCTACTGTCTGGCCAAGTTTGGTCGAAAAATATTGAATACGAACGGAGATATTGATTTTGTTTTTATAGTTTTGATGCAGTGAAGACTTCAATCATATAAATTACAGTATTTACTGATTTGCATTCAACCATCAACAATAAGTAGCGCGGACTGCGGATTTATTAAAAGCCTAGTGGCCTGAAGCCATGTGCCCTACTACAAACAAGTAGCACGTCCATTTATCGACAATGATGTACTACCGATTATTTCTGGCAGTCCGTTTTGCATCGTTACTCGTTAACACTAATAACGAGTATTGCTTATTTTGACCACCGGTGGCGTTTTTCCAACACACGAAAAAATAGCATTACAAATGATTGCAATCTATATATATATAACACGCTTAGGTTGGGCAAGCAAATTCATCATTATTATGCACGGGAGGGGAAGCAGGGATGGGGATATTCAGACCACACAATAGGGGAATCCGCTCCGGGGGGAGGGGAGGGGGGCAGGCAGTGCGGGACGGGAAAGGGGTTACCAGAGGAGGGAATGGGGAAAATCTGACCAGACTATGGCAGAATGTAAGTGGTAGGCCGCAGGGAAGTCCGGAGAAGGAGGCAGGGGGCAGTCAGCGCCCTTTTTATTCCACACTGCCCACTACAGTATTTCGCTCAGGTATGCGGAAACTGGCTAGACCGGCGTATGTTAGGCCGGGGGTACAGCTAGTCTGTTTAGTTAATGCCTCCCCAAACGTCAAACCATAAAAAGCACGTATTGGTATTAAAGAGTGTTAAATACCAAATTTCATTTGTATCTGTCGCATAATTTATTTTATATGAGCGGAATTAGTAGTCAGTATATACTAGTGAGCTGAAATCAATGATCTTCACGCACTTTTATGACATTGATACAGTGCATGCATGTGATTGAAATACAACTATTGCTTGTCAGGGCACAAAGACTGCCCATTTTTATCAATTTTCAACCTGTTTTGCCACATAGGTATTTATCCTCGCCATCGTGAAATAAGCTCAGCTCAGGTTTTTGTTAAAGTACCAAAAGCTAGTGGCCATGCAACAACAATGCAGGAATTAAACAATGACTTTCTTACAATGAAGTTACATAAAGTGTGACAATTATTAAACTTGGCGGAAGGACCACTAGCATGATCCTTGATTTCTTCATCTGGTGGACTAAAATAATAAAAGAACCGAACATGGTGCCTTCATGCTTTATGGTTTGCCAAAATCACAATTTTTAAAGTTTATGTTCCTTTTTCTCCAAAACTATTGGTCAGACTGTTATGATATTTTGCTTAGGTGATCACATAAGTTATAGGAAGTGGCTATTTACAGGTACAGTGCCTGCAAACAACTGGCTATTTACAGGTACTATACCTGTAAGTAATTGACTATTTACAGGTACTGTACCGGTAAGCTACTGACTATTCACAGGTAGTGCTCAAAAAGTAAATACGCCAAAGCCAACATACCTCAGTAGCACGAAAGCATCCGGCTGCATTGCTGTCTGAATCGTAGTTTGATCTTCCAGGCAAACCATTACGAAAATAAGGAAAAGACGGCAATGAAGGTTTTCATTTAGTAACTAATCATTCTTGTTACTAAAGTCCGCAGATGTGCGTTAAAGTCAGTCTTACGCGTAATTCCAGAGCTGTGCTTCGACAAAACGCCTTACAAATGTAAATTTTGCAGGAAGGCTTTTGAGTTACAGACTCAAATCTGTAATCACAATATTGATGTTAACCATGCCAAATTTGAGGAATCTCGGCCAGATTTTTACCTGAAAACGTGGACGTTAAGCTATCGTTTCGAACATACGTTGAGAGTTCATGAATGCGAAACAAACACCGCATATTATCGTGGCGCCATCTGTTGTCATTTTGTGTCATTAACTTTTAGCATTATTCACTGGTGATTGAGAACGTATTGGATTCTCTCAGATTAATTTACGCAGGCTTAGCTAACGTATTACGTTTTTGACAAATTTACCTTGTTCATGGTTTTTGGTCATTAGATGTGCTTTAAAGCCACGTTTAACGTGTAATTTTAGAGCAGTGTGCTTATACAATCTTCGACAAAACGCCGTATAAATGAGAATTTTGCGGGAAAGCGCTTGAGTTACAGACTCAATTAATTATAATCACTCGTGGCCAAGACGATCAATTCTCTAAACATTCTCACAAACTGATGTTAACTGGGGCAGATGTGAGCGAAATCTTTACCTGAAAACGTGAACTTTGTGCAGTCGTTTTATTAAGCGTTGCAAAAGCAGATTTATTACACATTTATACAAATGGAAAATTATACGACTGTACAGTGGCGCCATCTGTTATCAGTTATATCGTTAACCGTTACAGATTGGTTCAATAGCGCTTGAAAACTTACCATATTTTCTTAGGTTAATTTACGTAGGTTTAGCTAATGTTTACTTTCTTGATAATATTTGTTTGTTGTATTCCTTCGCTTGTTGCAGGATTTAACGATATAAAAGACAACAGATGGCGCCGGGGTAGCATCGTGCGATTTTCGTAAAAAAAAAGTCGGCAATAAAATGCCGTTTTCGTTCATATCTAGCCTAGGCTTATATGGATTTGATGAATAGCCACCATGCCTGATCAGTTACAAAATTCACACAGTAGAAAGAAACTATTTAAATGTAATGTATGTATGCACGGTTTTTCGTCTTTTGGCTAGTGCGGTATTATCTTTTTATGAAATTACAATTAATGGGATTCATTTGGGTTTCATGAATGAACATGTTGTCGGATCTGGTTTATGAGATATGCATGGAAGTGAAAAACCATTTAAATGTAATGTGTGCAGATGAGCTTGTTAGTTGATACAAAATTTGTTGGCAGGGGTTGAGAGCAAAATAAATAAAAAAAAATTGAAAATAAGGTCCCACAATAATTCAGCTAGGGGTCTGTCTAGAAAGAGGGCTTCCCAAAAAATAATTCATTTCCAGCAATTTTAGAGCCTTCGAAAAGTTGTGAAAACCAAGTTTCACAATTTTTTTTACTTGCATCAAACGCGTCTACTTTTAACAAATTTTAGTCCTAATTTTTCGGATCTGGAGATGAGGGTACTCCCCCAGCCCCCACACCTCCGGGAGTGATACTAGTTGAGTCATAGTGATTTTTTTTGATCGCTTGAAACAAACTTAACTGAAACAAGCTACTGTCAGCCTTTCGTACGAGCTTGACTGTGTATTTCATGTTAAAAAATCACATACCACGCGCACAATGCCAGCTCTGACAAGTCGATGCTTTTGAAACGTTTGTCGTATGGCTACGTAATTTGATGCTTCCTCGAGTAAACCTGACCGTTAGATATTACTGGAATTTTCAGGATTTTCTTAGACGACCTTCAAATATTCAGGCAGATCGTACTTTAATGTGAAATCAAACTGCAATAATCGAAATAATTATTTTTTATGTGCCTAGCATTAGTAAATAATGAGGAAGAACACAAGTTCAGTAGTTTTCTAGTAGCCAGTTGCTTGTAAACATAGTACCTGTAAATAGCCAGTTGCTTGCAGGTACTGTACCTGTGAAAAGCCAATAGCTCACCGGTACAGTACCTGTAAATAGTCGATTACTTACAGGTATAGTACCTGTAAATAGCCAGTTATTTGCAGGTACTGTACCTGTAAATAGCCACTTCCTTAAATTATAAATGGACACAAGTAAATTTATGATGTTCAGATAACTTACTGGTGTCGCCGACTTTCACTGATGGCTAGACATCAATTAAATTTTAATCAAAGTTTAGTCATTTCTTTTCTGAAAAACTACACACCAGAATTGTATAATTTTAGTTCCAACATCGAAAACATCACCACAAAAAATGTCTAAAATACTAGGCAATACAGTTTCAGGAACATGAAAATGCAAATTTTCTCCATAGAAATTTTGCGATCTGTCAGAAATCGATATCGAACTGTCAGAAATCCAAACTTTTCCCAGCTAACACGTAAATGCTGTCTAACGTATAGTTTATATGCATATGTGTATTTTTCTGCGTTTCAGGTGGCTGAAAGGTGTTGAAACGAGTTGAAACTCAAGTTTGTTGCTCTGCGATTCATGTTTTTTTTGTCTCTCATGTCAGGCGGCAGCAGAAGTCCCAATTCGCATGCATCTCGAATCATACCGTCTAGCAACTTTCTCACCGGACTGGGTTACATGTCTTACCTTAGCACATCAGAAAATTCCACTGCAGACGAAAGAACACAATATAATGTTTCAGCGGGGTTTTGGCGAAGGGTGTGTGTGTAATGCAAACTTTTGCCCTATGTTACGAGACAAATGTTAGGGCTCGTTTACCCGAGACCATCTCGCTCGCCGAAAGCTCTTTGCTAGGCAACCGTTATTTATTTACGATTAACTTCCCATTTCTATTAAATGATTGCGGTAATAGGCAACAAATTAAATGTATTATAAATAACAACACGGACAAGAACAAAGTGCAACAGTCTTTTTAAACATTGCTACAACATTGTAGCCATTTCACACCATTTCCAAAATTTGCTATTCTCGCTGAAAAAAACAGCTTCTAGCAGTGATCAAACGACGGTAGAATAAATAGCTACTCGCAGCGAGAATTCAAAATCCAACATGGCCTCCATTTCGGAGTTATCGATACGAAGACAAACCTTCGAATGCCGGTATTCAGGAATCTGTCCGTCGTCGTGTACTGCAGTAAAAATTTGTTTTCTTGTTGTCATAAATCGACGCTGACATGTTGCAAGCATCGTACGTCGTGTCACGAGGCACGAGGAGAAAATTTGCGTCCGCGTTGTTGCCATGGTTACTACGTATAGACAACTTGAAAGCCGCATTCTCCGACAAAGGTGAGAAGCATCCAGCAGATTTAGTATTGACCAAGTAAAAGCTAGTGAGCGAGAAAATTGTCCTTGCATAAACGCGCCCTTACAGGCCTAACCACTATTTATAGAAATGTGAAATCATGCTGATTAAGTGGGTCGCGATGGAGATCTTCAAAAAAACCCACCAGCGTTTATACGACTGGAAAAAATCACAACCCAGAAACATTCTAAATATTCTGTAGCTGCAGCAATTTTACATGATATAAGCATGAATATTTTTTCCGCATCCTTTCTCCCAATTCACGGATAGATGTAAACTGCTTTCACGCTATTTTGGGTGTATTACGGGGCCCGCTAAGAGACGTGGAGACACATCATAATTATTGCGTGATAAATATAATTTTATAATCTACCCCAGTACACAATTAGCCCATTTTGAAATGGGTAAAGGACAATTAGTCCTACTCTTTATCTTCTAGGTAATGTTGTTGGAAAGAGTACGGGAGCTAAAAAAAAAAAAATGAAATTACGGACTCAAATCAACGTTACGGAACATGACGAATTAGTGGTGAGACGAATTAGTCCATTCAGTGAACACGGTTTGGTTTGGGAGTCCCAAGTTTCAATGGTTTCTGAGGACCAGACGAAGACTTAGCTACACAAATGGCAGGCTATGGGGAAAAGTTGTTCCGCGGATCAACTGAAGTAATTCCACCACAAAAAAAAAAGATCAGGACGCTGCTTTCTTCCCACAAGTTATAAAATTGTAGTGGTTGCGTATGTGCGTTCTCACATGATCGACTGGCTCTAGTGTCGAGGCATGGCCAACACGATTCACAGCTTCATCTTAACTTGGTCAACGACAATTGAGGAGTTCCCTGGAAAAAAGGCATAAAGTCACTTGTGCCATTTTTTCACCTCCTAAAAAATCTGATAGAGCACCTCTCACTCTATGGAATAAGGGCACGAACGGTAGGAAGTCGACCAACAGAAGCGCTTTAAAAATATTTGTTTTATTTAATGCTGTATGTCGGCACGAGATGGCGCTGCTTTTCAACATGGTTGCCGCCAGTGCCACTGTCGATTTTTCCGCTAATTTTCTATTTTCCTATTTTCATGAACATATCTGCTACAAAAATATGTTTTAAAAAGGAACATGAATATATATCCCATCAAAAAATACTAATTTTCAAATAATAAGCATAAAATACTATAGTTCTCAGTTGTTTGCCCTTTTCCCAAAACATGTATTTTTCATTAGTGCTCTTTTTCCAGGGAACTCCTCAATTTAACTCGTTCCTGGCGTGAAAATGTAACCTGCTCAATGAAATTTGGTCTGATGAACTGACCTTTAACCAAACCTATCCTACAATAACAAACGCAACAAGTCTAAAGAACGTCAGACAAAAATAGACATGTGCAATCCAAAAGCATAGCAGGGGAAAACAGTAGGCTAGTGTACACACACCATAGAATTATATCGGGCAAGAACGTAGCAACTGCGATATAAAATATTGTACAACGTTGTGTTTGACAGTGACACTGAATGCTTACCGTGTGAAGATCCCTCCTGAAAATTATTAGGGTACCAAATCCCACTAAAATGGCTATGGGGAGTAAGCTTAGAAAAGCTAAAAGCTTACCAACCCAGTCATCTAAAATAAAAGAAACAAAAAAAAAATTCCTATAAAGATTGAATGAGTCAATAACCACTATTAAGTAATCAACTAGCATGGCTAAAGAGATTAATTCAAATTTAACATCGCGAACATAGCCCAATTGACTGGTATTTCCTACTGACAAGAGCGTGCCAGTTCAGCGCACCCTCATTATGCACTTCGTGAATTTCAGAAATAGAGCATGAATGCTTGAAAAAAGGTGGTAAAAACAATTACCCTGTGGGTACTCTACATGTGTGAGAGAAAATGAAGTCCACTTAATTTCTTCTTCAGAACGAAAAGAAAACTTATGACCGTCATCATACGTGCCATCTGCTCCGGCAGCCGCCATTTTTGCCTCATGCATGCCGCAAGAATTCAACCTTATTTAACATTTTCGATTTTTGGCATTTAGTTGAAACTTTATGATAAGAAACATCGGCCAAAGTAATAGTATATCAGTATAAAAATTAAAAAAAAAATCCGTTGCATCAGCACTCTAGCCACGTGACAAACCACATAATCACCACCGAGAAACCTTATTTTACTGAATTAGCTTTTATAGCTTAGTGTCTTAGGATTTGCTTGATTACTGGGTTTTGGTTAAATTAGATAAAATTTACTAAAGTTTTTAGCGTTTATTTAGATTTCTTCAAAAAATAAAATACTAAGTTTAGGCATTTAGTGCTCTTGAGCTGACGCCAAATTCAAACAAACATGGCGGCCCCCATTGGAGCTGTGAGGTGCCCGCTCACGTATTCAATTATTGCTGAATGTTCGACAACTAAAGCAAGAACAGGAATAATGACTCTTCCTCACCAAGCAGTAGATACTCCTGTGTTCATGCCTGTCGGAACGCAGGGAACTCTAAAGGGTCTTATACCGGAACAATTAGAAGAACTTGGGTGTCAGATCATCTTGGGCAATACTTATCATCTGGGAATGAGGCCTGTGGGTCCTTGTTTAATTCTACCTTTATAATAACATGTTGTACGAATTGGCTGCACTCAGGAAAAAAAAGGATCGACAATCAAATCACCTGTTGATATTTCCAAGTTTTTCTAATCTAAAATAGTTTGTGGTAAAGACTACCCACGTGCGGTAGGACTAGGAATGGAAGGTGGGGGGGGGGGCGCGAACAACGCGCGCGGCTACACCGACCTAGGATTATTAGTTGTTGGGGAGAATGCGTCATTCGCTGCGATGAATGTATCACTGTTAGAAGCAATTTAGCATGCTAACAACGCCCTCCTAAAAATGTTGGCGTTAGTTGACGGAAAAAATGGCGGCAACGAAGTGACCCTTGTCTGGCTCGCGTTGCTGGGGTTTTTGTAACAGCCACCTACTAGTTCCGATGTTATCGGCTACGATCCGTTTGCCACGGACTACTAGAAAAGTAAACATAAGAAACGAATGGCACCGCACACTGAATTTAAACCCTAAACGGATATTTTGTCGTGAAAGAGGCTCGAGCTCGTATAGAGCTGCCGCTTACGCCAAGAGGGGCAGCTATGCTGGCTTCCCTGCATAATCGAGGTCAAACGGCCACAGCTCGGAGGCCCTCTAGTGAAGTTTTTCAGTAGCTACACCAATGGTCGTTCTTCATGGCCGGCACATTCTCCGTTGTCTTGAATCTAACGCTGCAATCGCACCAAAAGCCTTCTCACGCGAGTTGTACAGCCGATGAAGCTGGCCGTCTGTTAGAAAGTTGCATCCTCCCCAAACACGTAATAATCCTAAGTCCGACTATCGAATATTGTCCTCAATAAAACTTTTCTTTTTTCTTTTATATAGACGCTGCCCCCCCCCCCCCCCCAAATCAGATCAAAGTTAGTTTCTGAAACAGCCACTGCAAGGACGAGAGGTCACGTCAATGGGTCAAAACGTTCTAAAACCTAACCTTGCTGGCACAAATGCCTATTTCCGTTGTTGACAACCTTAGGATAGCATACTTATGAGTTGTGAAATCAAAAACTTTTTTTTTTTATTTCATCTGGATTTAAAACATTCCTAAAAAGATGTAGTAGGAAACAGTTAAGAACGAAGGATGTGAGAAAGAGAATTTTACAAGAGTGATACTTCTAATTTTATTATTATTTTTTTTTTTTTGGGGGGGGGGGGAGGGGGTGGCTCGATAAAATTGCCGCCTCCCCAGTAAAATAATTCTAGCGACGTCTCTGGTCCTAGGGATGCCGGGATGTCACTTTAACGGGAATAGATATTTTAATTCCCCCCAACAAGACCTACGCTTTGTGCCAAAGACTTGGTTGGTGATGGTCGTCGTCTGCGGAACAGAGCCTAGGATCGCAGCCACAACACAATACTACATTTTGTTGGTTTCAGTCTTTTTTTTTTTTTGATTTAAGTCCCATTTGTATATTGGTCAGAGACATGATTCAGTCTCATGTTTTCGTGGCGAGGAGTCCAAGAAAGTTCACTTGGTTTGTTTTTGCTCACTGTGGTTGGACTCGTACAGAAACTTCATAAAGCTTGCATGCTTTTCATTACTGGATTTGTATTTTCATTCTTGTGTCAGGCGTTCGTAGTGGTTGTAAAGGGCTTATACAACTTAAAACAAAAACTATACTGCAGTCTCTGTGGCAAAAGCAGCACAATGGGAGATACACGTAACGGCTAGCTCTTCTGCATAATGCTTCACCTTGATCATTCGATTGTAAAAAACAGAAATTACAAACATTTTCAGGTTTTCAGGTTCTGAAAATGTGTATAATTTCTATTTTTTTTACAATCGAATGAACAAGAATGACGAACTTTCAGAGCAGAAGCCGTTAACGGTATTTTCAATGATCCACCTTGCGTTGTTTTCTTTTTTATTTTGTGTTGTTTTTGTGATAATTCCTCCAATGATTATCCAGTTTTTACGTTCAAATGTACATCGTTACTAATTTCCACGTGTAATTTCCGTAAAACCAAAGAAAATTCAACATTGTGTCAATCTTTAAGACACCATTTCATTTAAATTGTTTTTTCGAGAGCTATTGAATGGTGCTATTCTTAGGAAAATATGTTGGATCATTCTCAAGTTATTTAGCGAACACTGTAAAAGGACCAAGAAAAAGAAAAAGACAAGTTAGTTCAAGACACTTACTTGTTCACAAACCTAAATAACTGAACATTCTTCCATGCTTGTAATCTTCGTTAAATCACTGGAATTGCCCTCTTCGAATGCCAATACGAGTGTGTAGACTCATTATTTAACGTCCCTTATGCTATGCAGTGCACATTTCAGAGACAAAATTTGATCTTGTGTTTTCTTGGCTTGAAAGCCAAGGAAGCTATTCCCTTTCATCTATGGTTTGATCACTTTGCTCAGGAGAACCTTCATAAAGTTAATTTACTAGTTTTTAACAGTCGGGCATTTGTGTGTCTTGTATAAGGGGTAAATGTTTATTACTTCCTAGTCGAGTCATTGTTTTGTACAACATGACACAAAATATTAAGACTTATCAGATTTTGCATTTAGGCCATTTAAAAAAAGAAAAGTTTATTCTCAGGCCCCGCCCGCACCGATTTTTTGACGGGAAATAAAAAGAAACAACGCGGCAAAGAAAAGCAGTTACAGATCATAAATGGTCCTTAGTGAGAAATGAAAATATAAAATTACCGTTCTTGTCATTAAATAATTTTATGGACGCATGGTAAGCAGAATTATGAAGTAGCGTTCTTTATTTTACCCAAAATAAAAAGTAATTCCCCAAAATGTGAGGAAAAATACGGTCTGAAAAATAAAATTCTGCTCGCCCGCACAGATTTCTAAAGAAAAAGGCCCGAGAACCAACTTTCTTTTTTTAAGTGGCCTTACTGTGTATATTTTCTTTCCACACACAGGGACCTGAACTGCTGAAGAAGGCTGGAGGACTTCATAATTTCATGGGCTGGAAAAGAGCTTTGTTGACTGTAGGACAATGAAATGAGTTATTGTTTTACTTTTATATATATATATATTTAAATAAAATTCGTCCTATCTTTTAATATACAGCTGATGATTACTTACACAACTGTACTTTTATGTTAAACAGGATAGTGGAGGCTTCCAGATGGTTTCTCTTGTGAAGCTTTCTGAAGTTAGCGAGGAAGGTGTCAAGTTCCGTTCGCCATATGATGATAAAGAGATAATGCTGTCACCAGAGAAGTCAATTGAAATTCAAAATGATATTGGTGCTGACATAATGATGCAGCTGGATGACGTTGTCTCTAGCACAACGACTGGACCAAGAGTAGAGGAAGCCATGCACAGGCTAGTTCGATGTTATGTTTCTCTAATTTGTGCATTTGAACGAACATTTAAATTAATGATGAATGAATAGGGTTCTTGTGAACCTGAAATTTCCTGGAAAATAAAAATGAAATTCCAGGCCTAGAAAAGTTCTTGAGAAGCTTTAAAAATAGGCTGTTATTAGGCTGTTATAAGTCCTAGAATGCTCCTGGAAATTTCCACAACAGAAAATCACGTTTCCATTTTCCGTGTTGGACATCATTGTGCAATTTACGTTGAAACGCACAAAAAAAGATAATACCCGAAACATTTCGCACACGTGTTGCGGTATTTATATCGTAAGTAGGCTCTTGTGTCAATGAGGGCGGAAAACGAAGTACCTTGTTTTACGGGAGTTTATCACTCAGAGGCAACATGCGGGCAGGCGGTTTTTTTTTTATTTTTTTAGGCCACTTAAAAAAAGAAAGTTGGTTCTCGGGCATTTTTCTCAAGAAATCCGTGCGGGCAGGCGGAATTTATTTTTTATTTTTCAACCCTATTTTTCCATACATTTTGGGAAATAATTTTCTAGTTTGGGTAAAATCAAGAATACTGCCTTGTAATGCTTCGTACCATGTGCCCACACAATTATTTAACGACAAGAATGGTAATTTTATATTTCAATTTCTCCCTAAGCACTATTTTTGTTCTGTAACTGCCATTTTTGCCGCTTCGTTTCTTTTTATTTCCCGTCAAAAAATCGGTGCGGGAGGGCCTGAAAACCAAGTTTTCTTTTTTTAATGGCCTTATACCAAAATTTTGCCTGTGTAGGTAAGAAAAATTTTTTTTGTAGGCAGGTCATAGTTTACCGAGGTCGTAGTTATTTTTAGCCGTTGGTAAATAAGTCAGCTATCGATTTGGGTAGGGGAACAGAGAGAGCAGAACTTTCATGTGCTCGTCTGCACATTACATATTACGTTAAATTGGTGTTAGATCTCGTACACCCTGTTTGTTTCGAAAGGGAAGCCGTAACACGCACACACACACGATTTTTAGAGACGCGGGCGCTCCTGTAAAACAAAGATTTTTTTTGCCTTAAGCAAGGGATTATCTGGTAAAAACTTGCCATGGTAGTGATGAGATTTCCTATTTAACAAATGTATCTCATGGCCTGATAATTATTCGTTTGTGGTCCTTGATTTTCATTAACAAGTCCTGGCAAAGTCTTGAAATTTTAGTTTACAGTAGAGATGTATGATTATCGAAAAATTCGAGCCGAGCCGAGTATGCAGCTCAGTTCGATGCTCGCAACCATACTCAAAAACTCGAATCCTGTGAAAATATGATAACTCATCAGTTTTTGACCCGACATATCAATATATCAGATTCATCATCTTTACGAGAGCTATCCAGTGGTGCAGATTAAAAGCCAATAACTCCAACCATTTTTAGGTTATATCCTTAAAACTAGAAAACCACAACCCACACAGTCAGTTAAGCACCATCTTAGTTCTTATTATCGCAACAAATTGTTAAAGAGAAACTTGCCATCAAAATATGTTCACCAATTATTCAAACTCGGCTTGAAACTCGACTTTTCTGTTGCAAACTTGACTCGACTTGAATTAAAGTTATTCTACTCGCACACTCCTAGTTTCACCGGTGATTACAATACTCTAAATCAGGGCCGCTCAGAGATCTGATGGGGCCTATGGCTCCAAATTATTTGTAGGCTCCCTCATCACTTTTCTTCGGCAGTCTGAAAAAAACATTTTTCTATATGCCGTTCAGAAATGTACGTCACCTGTTAATTTTAGCATTCCGTTCCAGAATGCTGTCTTTCCGTAGAGAATTTTATGTTGATCAGATCCATCCAGCTGCTTAACCCAAGTGCGCATACGCGAGCACACTCGTCCCTATAAAAGTGACAAGTCGCGGCTAGAACCTATCTTTTTTCCTCGAGCGCGCTACTGGTGTGGACACGCTCCTCGTCTTTCCCATCATCTTTCGTTTCACCAATTCAACAGCAGCTTGAAGACAGTTTTGTCCATGGCAAGACTGAAAAGGACTCTGAGGGAGTAGCCGCTTTCGTCCATGACAAGACCGAAATGGACTCTGAGGGACTAATCGTCCAAGAAGGCTTCTTCACCGGCAAGCCCCCCACTGCTAGACCCCGATGTTCTTGTCGGCCCGTTCTCGTCGCTCCTTCCATATCACCATCAGCTTCGTCTTCTCTTTCGGATGCACCACCTTCGCCCCATCCAAAGCCTTATCTACCGGTTGTGGCCTCCGATTTGCCGATCCATTACGGTCAACCCTGGAAACAGTCTTTCGCCCTTTGGAAATCATTGGCTCACCAAAAATCAACGCCCAAGGCTTCGAAGACAAGCTTCCCAGTCAACCGTTCTTTCGGTAATTTGTCCCGCCCAGCTCATAGCTCTCACAGCCCCGCCTTTGGGATTCACCTTGCCGCCTTCGAATCAGCCTCTCTCCGCATCACAAGTTCATGCATTGATGGATAGAACAATCCAAAACTTCAAATACAAGAAGCGTCTTTTGGACCCTGCGCCACCCACTTCGTCTCATGAGTCCTACACTCTCAACTGGGTAACGTCCTCATCGGCCAAATCTTCAAGTAAACGCCATTGTTTTCCTCTTTCGACTGCTTCGAAAGGACGCCACCGTACTGCTTCCAGCAAACATTCGGCTTCGTCAGCTTCAAACCCCATCTTTCGCCAACCCTCTACTCCGCCTTCCTGTCACAGACTCTGCCGTCGTTCACTTCCGCTGGAGACAGATATTCGTGGCTTTCCGCTTTCGACACCGACTTAAACACGGCATCAGCACTTAATTCCGACCGTCAAAATTCTCATCGTTAGACCAAACACCCCTCAAGTCGCCAAATATAGCCTCATTTGTAAAAAAAAAAAACGAAAGGCGAGAATGAAATTACCAAAAATATGGATAAAGTAAAGGAAAAGGTTACCACTTACGAGATTTGTTGGACAAAATCTGGATCCATTCTGAAGTTGCAATCTTTACCACTAAACCCTCCTCCCTCCAACATTTTGTCTTCGATGCGCCTCCGAGATCAGAATATAACGTACTATCTCGCATGTAAACCGTACTCACATATGAACCGCACATTACTTTATATAATCCTGATGGCAAAATAATATATGTGAAAATGTTAGAAATATTTTAAAATTAATAGAGAAACAATTCATGGGGCATATAACTATAAATCAGTCCTGAACAACTGCTCAAGAATTTTTCTTACTCCTTTGGAGGCAGTAAGTTTTTTAACGTGCGTTTGTAGGCTTTGTAAATGATTTCGGGTATTTACTTGTTGTTTGTACCAATGGAGAGCTGGCAAAAACCAATTAAAATTATGTAATGATGTATTTGAACATTAAAATCTGTCAGGATTTAGCAATATTATGTTCGTGACCGCGCATAAACTGTGGGTTATTTTTTGAAGCAAAATATTTTGAAAAAAGTGTGGTTTACATGCGAAGTGTAGTTTTGGGACAGTTGTTCTGTTTACTTTGCCTTTTTCAAGCAGTATATGTATTGTGTTCTTTGCTTCTCAAGTCTAACAGCCGCATTAGAGATCTAAATTCTTGGTAATATGGATTGCTGGCATTTTAATTGATGACTTAATTAAAACATTTAATCCACAGAACTATACGATGGGTGGATCGCTGTTTACGAGCCCACAACAAGCCCCACATCCAGAGCCTGTTCCCTATTGTCCAGGGTGGCCTTGATGAAAAACTGAGAAAAAAATGCATTGAAGGTTTGTTACCATTATAACTTTCAGGTTTACAAGAGTTTCGTAGTGGAGTCTCAGGCTTTGTATAGAATCAGCAGATCAATGTATGTTTCGGACCTTGGTGCAAATTAAAATTGATTCCGGAGTCCTCATTTGCAGTGACAGCGCCAGGATGGGCCCCTAAAAAAAAAATAAAAAAAATATAAAAAGCAGGTCACCACCAGAAAACAATATAATAAAATTAACTTGTAGGCTAAACTTGACGTCAAACGAATAAACAGAGCTTTTATTTGTTAATATTTATTTATATATATACATATATATGTATAGATATATTGAGCAACTTTGCAATTTATGGACAACCTAATTTATTTTGTGTGTTTAGGAGGCTTATTTTACAAATAAATTGTACTGCATTGAAGCTTAAGGCTGAATTAAACGGAATAAAATTGCCTAATGTAGTTGCCTTGAAAAAAAAATCCTTGACCCGCCCTGTTTCCAAATGTGCCCTCTGTCAACCCCTCAAACAATTCAGTCCTGGTGCCGTCACTGCTCATGTGCATTGTGTGTGTGTGGGGTGTGAGATACTTGGCACAATTTTAGCCAAGTGTAGTATCCAATTTGTGCTCGAACTTTGCTACTAGGCTAGCATTCGTAGTCAAAATATTCGATTCAATTCACAACATGACAAATTCGTCACTTATTGAGTGATTTTGACATTCCAATATATGAAATTATCGCCTGGAAGATAGCTTTTCGGTGATGTAGGTTAAAAGTTAGTAGCTGCAATAATTTTTAAGTTACATCCTTAAAATAAGTAAAGGGGTGTTTACTTTGAAGTAACGGATTCAACTTGAGTACAAATTTGCTCGTATGACATCCTTAAAACCAGATTCTGTTTGTATACATGGACCCACACAGTCAGTAGCATTGCTACTATCCTAAAAAAATAAAAGCACTTTGCAAACACCAAATTTGTATAAGTTCTTCAAATACTACTCAAACTCGATCCAATAGTAGACTCTTCCGTTGCAAACTCAGCTGGGTTGGACTCAAATTAAATTATTCTACTCACAAACCCCTAATAGCTGCCCAGTTTACCTTTATTCTATACAAGAGTTCAACGTGCCATCTGTTGACATATTACAGAAAAAAGCCATTTCCTTGACAACAGTGAAGGATGTGCAGCTTGGCAAAGACTGTCATGTAAGCCTCCAATACACAAGTTTTGTTTTTCTCTGTTTTTACAAATCTGTATATTGGTGTACAGTACATAGTTTTATTTTTCTCAAATCCTCTCTGATTGGAAGTCTCCCAACATTTTGATGTAGGAAGTTTCAACTCGGGTAAAGGCCGCCCCCTTTTCACAAGTTAGCCAATGGTTTTGAAGTTATCTTGTTCCATAGTTAAGGGGGTTGGAATTTGCCAGAGTTAGGAAAATAATTACCATTTTTCCAACAGTTAGAGACTTTGTTGGAAAAAAAAATCATATGTAATGTGTATTATTTTGCTAACTGGTAAATCTCAACCTGTTAAACTGATTAACTTCTCTGGTGTTTCATTCGGATTTAGCCTTACAAGCACAAACCTGG
This sequence comes from Lithobius niger, assembly GCA_023313725.1. Classification (NCBI taxonomy): domain Eukaryota; kingdom Metazoa; phylum Arthropoda; class Chilopoda; order Lithobiomorpha; family Lithobiidae; genus Lithobius; species Lithobius niger. The sequence goes on along the minus strand of JAHWFP010150425.1, from coordinate 81,769 downwards.
ACTGGCTTGATTTCAAGTGATGTAGCCTGACCTACATTTGCCGGTCAGAGCTTGATCAGTAGAAACTGGTAGCCGGTCAAAATTAATAAAGTTGCTGTTCAGTTGCAGATTATAAAAACCAATTTCTGTTAGCCGCCGTGAAAATTGAAAGTAGAAATGTGCGAACAAGCACGCTTCCTGCAAATACTTCAGCTACTTCCAAATAATTAGCACATACAGCGACACTCGTTTCAATTTTTTAATCATTACAGCTTTGCTGGTACAGATTACTGCATTTCTTAACACTGAATCAGTGAGGATTTTTTCAAATAGTGATAGGTTTTGTACGCCGACCATTTTGTTTACTGATCAGGTTGGTGGGGAAAATGTTGATCAGTATAGCCTTAAACAAGCAGTACCAAACTGATTTTGGCTAATTGTATGGTGAATTAATTAATCGAGGTATTTTTTCAGAAATGAACCTACGAACATTTTTATAACTTTTCAGTATACCATTTTTAAGGCTATTTTATTGGCCAGCCGTATGTACCTAATACCGTAAATCGTCTATGGAGGCCCTAATGAAGATAATGATACCCTTTGCTTAAATCGTCTTTTCTGCTACAAAATGAACTAAAATTGTCATACGTTTAGCGAAATCAATGTTTTATCCCCGTAAAAATGTTTTCCTGCTGTAAAATGAACTACGCGCTTCATACATTTAACAAAATATACTTTCATTTGGGAACTCCCATTTTCCAAAAGTTGGCATGAGGAAGCATTTATCACTCTTTTTGGACGGAAGGTAGCGCTTTAGCTGCCATTTCAAAATGCAATTGCCTCTAAACCTGTAGTTACGAAAGAGCGTATGATTAGAAATTAGTTTTAATTATGAATTATGATTTTGGAGGAGTGATGATCTAATAAACTGAATTTGTGATAATGAGTATAAAGGCATTATGTTAGAAATTGGCAACCGCCTTAAAGGCATTATGTGAACACTAGATAGAATCTTAATCATGTATTGGAATGATCGCATAATCACCGTCTTATCCGTGATGGAGTAACACCTTCTCTGGGCAGAAGTAAGATTAGAAAGTGGTGGGTAATGATTTATTTGATGCCCTTTTACGATTTTTACCAAATTAACTACATATACCCATGGATGTTTAATAAATGATTTACGGTTAATGCATAGAACTTTTTGGATGCTTGTATTTCACCCCAAACATGGAACACAATTTATTGTATCATTGTATTTATTGAGCTGTAGGACGCGGCATATCCATGTCGCAACTCTCACTTCGTATTCCGTACCTTGTCAGTAGGCCGTCTGAGAGAAGAGCTGCAGATTTCGCTTCGCAGCTCCTAGCCAGTTCATTCAACATCACTGTAGAGTCCTTTTTTTTTTAATCAAAGTATCACTAAGAGGAGTTAATGTCTCAGCCCTGCACGTGAATTAGCATGGAGTCGGGAGGTGAGAAATGCAATTTTAACCCCATGCGGCCTTGGCTTAATCAAACGAAACTCCTTCTTCACTTTAACGTCGTTTCAACGCTGTGCTTATCAGAGTAGGGCTTTGGTTGGGATATTTCTCAAACGTTTTTATGATGTGAAGACCTTAACATCATAATTCTGACGTACGTAAGTTATCCATGAAAGTAATTACAATCACTCGTTCTGCAACTGTCCGCACGGGGTCATGACCAAGCACGAGAGGTTAAACATGGGTAATATTAACATGGACGCTCCAGCGTTGGGGCCTCTCCTGGTTTAACTAACTTGTATGTTACATTTATTAAAGTCAAATATTTTTTCTGTTTATTAACAGTTCCAATTGTGCTGTTCTGGTTTCAATTTGCAGAACTCTGCAAGCGAGATGTAACCGGTTATGCCATTGGAGGTCTGAGTGGTGGCGAAGGAAAAGACCATTTTTGGAAGATGGTCCATGTTAGCACAGATTTCTTGCCAAAGACGAAACCACGTTATTTAATGGGTGTAGGGTAAGAGTCGGTATATTTAACATTCTTGTTGGTTCCTGAGGTTTTAAATTGTGTACTATGTGTAAAGTTTAGGTAGTGGTTGAAAACAGTTTGTTCCAGGACCATCGTCCATTATTTGTACTACACGTTAGCAGGAAAAAAATAGAAAAAATTACATTGTGGTTGGCCTGTCATTACAAGCTGTAGGGATGTGCAATACTCGAAATATTCGAGCCGAGTATGCAACGTGAACTCAAACTCGGCTCGTCGATTGAGTGCATACTCAAAAACTCGAATCCGGTGGGAATATGATAACTTAGCCAATTTTGACCAATTTTAACGTTGAAATATATCAAATTCATTGTCTCAACAAGAGCTTTCCAATGGCATAAATTAAAAGTCACTAGCTCAAACCATTTTAAGATTATATCCTAAAAACTTGATAACCATTTGTACACGTTGACTCACACTGTCCGTTAAGCAGCAAGCAGCATCCTTGTTGTTATTACACTAACAAATAAAAAAGAAGCTTACAAATAAGTGTGTTCACCAAATACTCAAATTCGGCTCGATACTTGACTCTTCTATTGAAATCTCGGCTCGGCTCGACTCGAATTAAAATTATTCTACTCGCACACCCCTAATAAGCAATCATATTTTAGTATGCTATGGTATCATGATAGAAACCGCTGTAATGCTAATGCAGCATGCCGCATTCGCCGAATAACCCACAGTCGAAACTTAAACGTATCCTGCGCAGCAGATGTGTTTCACACCAGTATCAATGTAATTTGAATGTTTGCTTGGCATAACTATCATCTATGATCATCTATGATTTTTAAAAAACCAGTATTACCTTTCACGCTTTTTTGCCTTTTAAACTTAATAATAATAATAATAAACTTTATTGCAAACAAACAAAATACATTAAAGAGTAAACAAGAAATGGTATCGCCAGAGTTTACAAAGGGCGGGGTTTAGGCATGAAGGCCCAATCTCACACCTAACCCAGAACAAAATAAAACCACAAACAAACAAAAAACAAAAAAAATGCAAAAAGCAGAATACAATTATGTAAGGCTAATACTTTAAAACATAAACAAATAAATCAAAAAATAAAAAATAAAGTGCACAAAAGAGAGAGGAGGAGGGTTCGACCACACTAGGAATTAAAGAAACGTTGATAAATACGGTTTTTAAATGCTTGAACAGAAGGGGCGTTCTTGATTTCTGCAGGCAGATCATGAGTGAAAAAGGAAGATTGGTAATTATTAGTTTGACATCGGGGAGGTGTGAAACTGCAACTATAGCTGAGTCTGGTAGGATAGTTGTGAGTCGCACAACAGAGTTAAAAAGTTCAAACAAATAGGATGGTTCTTCACTTTGATCACGGAAATTACTCATTATGCCAGGAACAAATGAACATGAACAAATGAGGGGCTTGTTTTATTGGCTCCTGGTCGTACCAACCCAGTGGTTCCACTCCATGAAGCTTGGCTAGCTATCCACCTTATCAGAGTAGTTAAACGTCTGATCCCATTCGTCATTATTGTGCCAATTTAGGACCCAAAAGTGTCCCGGAGTGGGAGAGGAGGGGGGTAGCCCAATAAGTCTGTGGTGGCTACCCTGTGCACCACCAATACTTGTCCGCACAAAAAAGCCGACGACCTAGTGTGAGGATTTAAATGCAGGTCCTGTGCACTAGATCACTCTCGACTGTGAGCGCCCCGGAGGGGCTCGTTTTATTGGCTCCTGATTACGCTCATTTTCAAAAACAGGATACTGTCAGTATCTTTCAAATTTTCGATTGTATTTCAACAATCTTCATCAGGCAGGGTCAAGAAAAGTGAGTCTTCTGGTGACATTTTTTTCTGCTTGCTTGAAAAGAAAAGAACGTTCTTAAATGTGCGTAAATACGGCCTCCGATATTTACAAGATAAGCACAACAAGCAGCATGACCACGTATATTTACAAGGTAAGCACAGCAAGCGGCATGGCCACCCATATATACAACGCTGGATCCAATATTTAATGTTACATACAAATGGCGTGGTTCTCGCAATAAACAAGGCCCAGGCACATTTATTACTTGCTTCTTTTAATTCTTTCACTCCATCTTTGCTTCAGTATGCCATGTAATTCATGTCCAACCAAGTGCATGACTTTTGGGTATAGATGGGCCCTGGATGTTCATTAGGGGGATGTTATTCTTTAAGTGGTGCTGGATCCAATAGACTCTAGGCACCGTAGGTGTTGATCTCTTCTCGAGTTTGCTAGTGTCTTTGTCTTGTCCCAGCCAATTTCGTGTTCAGTTTCCATACAATGAACTGCAATTCAATTTTCTTCCACTTCATTCCTGGTGTCTCCAATGTGCTGCCCAAAGTCTTGTTCTCAGCCCCTTTCTCGTCTCGCCAATGTAAACTGAGCTGCATCCATTGCATGGCACTAAATAAACTCCTTCGCTCGTATCCTGTACGTCTCCTATAGTTGCCTCGTCTTTCTCCTTCTGCTTCCCTCTGCGTTTCTGAGTGCTATCCTGCACCCCCTTCTTTGCCCCTTCTTGACTATCCTCGATTTCAGACCTTTCACATTTCTGAAATAAGTCGTGAAGCCTTCTTTTCTTAGGATTTCGCTGATATTCTCACTCACTCCTTCAAGAATAGTTGGCTCACTCTGGGTGTTTTTCTTCCTTGCTGGACCTCTTCAACGTCTTGTTCTTTTTCATTCCTCCTTTTGCAGCTCATTGCAATTCCATATGCTCTTTTCATTTGGGAATTTAGGAGCCCTGCTGGATACCCTAAGTTCAGGAACTTTCCTTTCACTTCAAAAAGGTATGGCCCAGCCAGTTCAGGTCTGCTTCAGTTCCTCACAAGTCTTACAAATTCATTCTGGAAAATCTGTTTTAGCTGCTGCTTCGGGTGGCCTGAGGAATACGTTATATCTCTAGGTGTAGCCGTTGGCTTTTTAAATGGCTGAAAACTCACTCTACCATCCTCCTTGCATGTAATGAGGACATCCAGAAAGGGAAGTGCTCCTTTATTCTCTTCCTCCCTCGTGAAGCTTAGGTCACTCTGCCATTCGTTAATCTTCTAGCTAACTCTCTCCACCTCATTCTTCTTCAGCACTGCCATGATATCATCCACGAATCTCTTCCACAACCGTACATTCAGTCCTGATGTTAAAACCATCGAGTCCAAGTGCTGCATCACCATTTCAGCTATAATGGGGGGCCCACCTAACCCAAAAGTTATGCACTTGGTTGGAAATGAATTAGATGGCATACTGAAGCAAAGATGGAGTGAAAGAAGCAAGTAATAAATGTGCCTGGGCCTTGTTTATTGCGAGAACCATGCCATTCGTACGTAACATTGTAAATATTGGATCCAGCGTTGTATATATGGGTGGCCATGCCGCTTGTTGTGCTAACCTTGTAAATATAAGGTGGCCATGCCGCTTGTTGTGCTTACCTTGTAAATAACGGAGGCCGTGGACATTCTTTTCTTTTCAAGCAAGCAGTCGAAAATGTAACCAGAAGACTCAATTTTCTTGACCCTGCCTGATGAAGATTGTTGAAATACAATCAAAAATTTGCAAGACACTGACAGTATCCTGTTTTTGAAAGTGAGCGTAATGAGTAATTTCCAAGATCGAAGTGATTCAACAGCGTTTCAAAGTAATTCAACAGAGTTAATTTTAACAGAGTTGTGTGAGAACGCTCGTTTAGAGTACAAGCTTGAAATAACTTGGGCGAGGCAATAATAATATGTGACCCTTGCAACGTGGCATATACATCTAACCTAACCATCTCCGATCTCCGATTGTTAAAAATGATACGCCAACTCTTAGCATTATATCAGCCGTTGGCAAAGCACACATGTACGACATCAAACTGTATTCTTGAGGAGGAAAACAAATGCCTACGATAATTAATACTTTAGTTTGCATATAAAAGAGTTTCATAACTCACGGTGAAAATGAAAAACGGGCAACATTCAGGACAACCGAGTTTAAACTGGCTCATGTTTTAGGGTGTACCAACAACGGCCACCACTTACGAGAACGAGTAAATGTATAATGTCATGCGGCTTCATCTTGGTTACACATGACATCTCTTCCCCCATTCCTTTCTTCATAGGATGAATGTTTACTTTTGTGTTTCGCATCGAATTAATACGATTGCTCAGAAAAACGGGCCTCATGCAAATCGAGTCAGCCACATCTCCTCAAAAACTATGTACATTTGTTCACATCAGATCCTACGGAATCAAAGGAAAGTGTGGGTGGTTTGCAGGTTAGAAGGTCAAAACACTGGTGTGTTTCACAGATTTAGTTATTCTGAAACACTAAGTGCTAACCTCTAACTAGAGATGCACCAATGATGGCATCGGAAACATCGGATATCGGAATCGAAGAAAAAATTTATACTTTACCACTCGCTTCGAAGTTCGAACCCACAGCAGCAAGTTCTTTTTTAATTTTCGGTGATAGACGATCACCTTTTTCAGAAAAACATCACTACAATCTCAAGTTCACATCACGGTAACAAAAAAAGAATCCATTTGACAATTTTAAATGGCAAATGGATTTCTTTTTCGTTACTGTGATGTGAACTTGAGAGTGTAGTGATGCTTTTCTAAAGAAGGTGATCGTCTATCACCGAAAATTTAAAAAGAACTTGCTACTGTGGGTTCGAAGTGTGTGGTAAAGTGTAAATTTTTCCCTGATGTCTTCAATTTACCACTGTAAACGCCGGTTGCCAGTTTTTTTCGCGGCATCGGAGCATCGACATCGGTTTTAGGCAGCAGATGTTGAAACATCAGAAATCCACAAGTTTATTAAATCATTTTTGTAACACATGCGCCAAAGTTAATTTCAGGGTGCTGAATTTTAGATCAACAGAAGCTTTAAATTTTATTTGTGAATTCTTCTGAATTTTGTTGACTCCATGAAAAACGTAATTTAGTTTCACTTTACTTTCTTAAACATCGGACCATGAGATATCGGAATTGGGCATCAAAATCGGTGTTTTATAGCACATCGGTTCAGCCTTACCTCTATCGAGGTCTTTCAACGCGAAACTGTTGGCCATAGTGTACGCACTGAGCCCTAATGCCATTTTAGCAAAAATGGCAGAAGCTAGTCAACTTTTCAACTTTAAGGAAAAGGGTGGGTCAGAGGCTAGCATTCGGGAAATTTCATTGTTGTCACGTTATTGATAAAGAAGTTTGGTTAACTGAGATACTGTATTTCCGTAGATCATTTAATTAATAAAAATGAATTTATCTTTAATACAGCAAAATTTCATTTTAAGAATGTGGTAGATAATTTAGTTAATTTTTTCAAACCATATAATTGTCCGAAACTTGTTACGAAAATCCGAAATCGTATCGCCACAACCTTCGTAATGAATTCGGAAATCGATAGCTACTATGCACCGATTGTGGACCAAATTAATCAGATTAGGCCATAAACAAAATTCTTTGCTTCTGGAGCATTTTCTGAATTTACAAAAGTGGTTTGGTGACCAGGCTTTTTATTTTTATTTCATAATTCAAAAGTCTTTCTTTTGTCACTTTTTTTCTAAATTACATTTTTTAACAAATATAGAGCAGTTTAAGACCCAAAAGTTGGGTACATACACAACCTAATATTTGTCTGGTATTTCGCTCTTAAAATGCTTGAGACACAAGACAATAACACAGTCACCTCAAAGTCCAATACAAATTTTGACCAGGAGGGTTTTGGGTCACCAGCAAGGGGCCTGAGAAGCACACATTTTTTTTTCGTGGCCTTAGTTTTACATTATAGCCTACAGAATTGCGCCGTAAGGAATAACAATTGTGTTAGGATGTGTGAAGGTTTAAATACAGATAGCAACCATGCAGGTTTATGTACCTTTGTTAGGCCTGTTGTCATCAGTCAAGGTTCATTTTATGGCAGGAAAAAACATTTTTTTGGGCCTGGGGGGGGGGGGGGGGGACTGTGTGGGAATTACGTCAGCGTTTGTTTAGCCATGGAGCTGGAGAGATGGAGTCGCCACTCATCATGCGAAAGCGGCACAGGGCATGTACTACCGCCAGTATCATCATCATTATCTGGTGACGGCCATTTTAAAAGTTTAAACAATGCGCGAGGAGCAAGATTGCACGTGTCTCAACCACGTTCGATAGTTACAATGACGTTTAACAGACTAAGAGAACGTAGCAGTCAAAGGAAGAACTGCATTTTATTTTGGTTGTTCCTTTCTACTTTTTTGGGGGGAAAATGGCGGCATGTAGTGTGATAGTATACAAGTCCATGGTTTAGCCTTGGGCATTCTTTGCATGGTACCCAGTAGACAGCAGACTTGGTGTTGGGCAGTCTCACAGGGGGTTCCGCGAACTTGGTAGCTGAAGATTGGGTTACAGCGAGGTGAGTGGCCGATGAGGACTTCGGGCAAACGTTGTGTTTGTTGTTGGATTTGTCGGGTTTGTTATTGAATTTGTCGGACCTGGTTCTCATGTTGTAGCAATGTTTCGGAGGGGCTAGTGGGGTCACTGGCACAGCAGCTCTCGTGGCTGGTGACGGGACTTTCCGGGTAGGTGAAACCGGGTTGGCAAACCCGATCTTCAGCTACCAAGTTCGCGGAACCCCCTGTGCGGCTGCCCAACACCAAGTCTGCTGTCTACTGGGTACCATGCAAAGACTGCCCAAAGGGGTATGAGAGAGAAACCAAATGTAGAGTTCCCAAAAGGGTCTCTGAACATCTTCAAGCAACAGCCAAAACAGAAATAAAAAAGAGCGCCATCGCAGCACACAGAGCCAAACCTGAGCACACCATTGACTGGGGGAAAACACCCGAGTGTTGCTGCATTCAAACTCCTGTGACGAAAATCACCTGAGAGTACTTGAGTCCCTGTCAGTTTCACCATGCCGTGAGAATAAAATCCCTTTGTTCAATGCACAGGAGCATTTCTATCCAAAAATCATGCAGTTCACTACACCTTATCTAGTACACCAACTTGTAACATAGTGGAGACCTTTCCTTACGACACCATAGGAAGAGGGCAGCACCGTCAACACAGTGAGCTGTGCTAGTCCCACTGAGATCGTATGCCGAATTCAAACTTGTGAACGTTTGTCCAGTTGCTTGCAAGTTTCTGAGGCTTGGCGTGAAAAAGGTAGCAGATCTCAGCCACCGAAAATCGCCTGTAAATGATCATTTACATGGGACTTTGGTATTGCGTGAACTGTTTGTTAGTGTGAGTAATTTCCGTTAAACCGAAGTAAATTCGACGTTATGTCAATCTTTATGACTATTTACAGCGTTGCTCATGCTGCAATTACAATTCGGACTGGCCCTAATTGCAGCGTGAGCAATGATATAAATAGAAACAAAACAGCCCAATGCCTGAAGGCAGTCGAATCGTATTCCAACACCTTTTCAGGAGTGTCGAAAATTCGTGAATACTACGTGTTTGTATTCATTTTGTGAGAATGAGCGTTTTTAACAGACCAGTTCAAAATTTTGTGGAGGACTCTCATAGTAGCAGACGACCAATTCATGTATTTAAAATAAAAGATTACCGTATTGCAGGGGTCGAAATAACCAGGAGCAAAGTGCAATTTGCACTTCAGAATCACCAATTTGCACCTCAAACTTACACATGGAAGAGGCAAAAGAGCGGTTTTTAAAGCTGGGGTGCCCAGGTGGACTTTTGAATGAAATGAGAAAGAAAGTGTGAGGCGAGAAAAAGAAAATCAGCGAAACACAGAGGGAAGAAAGAGAAAAAGAACGAGGGCCGAAGGTGGTACTTACACATCTCGAAGGGGTCAGTGAACCGATAAAGCGGGTGTTGGATAGGAGCGGATTCACTACATACTTTAAAAGTACAGATAACATCAAAAAAACTGACGAAAGGAGGAACGAAGAAGAAGGAACAAGAAGGAAGAATAGTGAGGAGGACACAGAAGCTGGAAGATGAAGAAATGATGGGAGGAGTGAAGAACATTCGGGAAGGCGTCTACAAGATTCCATGCAGAGACTGTGATGCCGTTTATATAGGTGAGACGAGAAAGGGAATCCGGACGAGAATGGGGCAGCACATGGCCAATGTGAGAAACAAAAAAGAAGACAACGGCATCGCAGCTCACTGCATGGAGTCTAAGCATAATATTGGATGGGAAAAAGCTGAGACACTTGTGAAGTCAAATTCTAAAAACGACAGGCATCTGAGATGCTTAGAATCAATTGCCATTAGACTGCACGAAATTAATGGTGTTTCGCTAATGAATATTCAAGGGCCATCATTTCCCCGGGTCGAAAACGTCATTGGCAACGACCTGAAGCAACAGCTAGGCAGGAAGTGGAAGCTGGATGAGCTAGAGAGTATGCTGCCCACCAAATACGGGAGGCCGCGAGGAGCGTCGGTTGCAAATTTGAAGCAGACGACAACGATGTAGGAACACACGGAGGCCAAAAACTTTCGTCGGAGTGCCTGAGGTAGCTGGACATTAAAAAGTGTCCTCGTTGTGAAAATGAGCGGACATTTTCTACATAATTCCAGTAATTATGACTCTAATAGTGACGAGAACTTTGACAGTAAGGTAACGAACGATGTTTACCTCAAACTTACATGCTGGAGTGCAATATTTGCACTCTGCAACTCAACACGTGTACAGTTAGTGTTAAGTACTGTTGACGGATGAGCAATGCTTAACAAAGTGCAAAAATGTTGTGCACAGATTAACAATAATTCTGTTATTCCCTGTCAGCATAGCAGAAGTTAAACGAGGATTTTCATGTGCCAAAAGAATTATGGGAGACTGGCGCTGCAAGTGAATACTCCTGCATCGGTGACCTACTTTGAATCACTTTCAGCGAAACAAATACAGCTGACCATGATGCTGAACCAGCAATAACTAGATGGGTAAATAAATGCTGGGGGAAAGCTCAAAGTTTTAACATCTGGTTTGGCATGAATTAATTTTTTTTTTGGGGGGGGGGGGTAGGTACATTTACTGCCCTTCAACTTGGTGTTCTGCACTCCAGGGTTAGTTCTGGAGTGCAAATTTTGCACCTGGTCCACAATTTTAAAATTCGACCCCTGGTATTGTAATCTTTTGTCACTTGGAAAGAGAAGAAGTATGTAAAGGGATAAATTATTTAATTATATGAGAAAGTACTACAACATTGTGGCTGTCATCCTAATCCGAATTAATTTATTATTATTTCTGTTTTCCAATTACGGTAATTACCATTTCAGTCAGATTATGGTAAATTGGGAATCTTAGTGAAACTATTCATGTGGCAAAAATGTAATTTGTGTGGCCTACGTAAAAAATTTTAGATTTTATTTAATTTTTTCTATTTAGAGTTGCTGTTGATTTAGTGGTTTGCAGTGCATTAGGAGTTGACATGTTCGACTGCGTTTTTCCCACAAGAACAGCGGTAAGATTTTTTTTTTGCATTATGATCTCCTTTAAGTTTGTACCGTACCGACGTTGATGATATTGTCGTGATTGGTGGTGATCGGTAAATTTTCTTCAAAAACGGACCTATCTGCATTTTGACTGTCAGTCAATGGATTTTAACATTTCAATACACTTTTTTTAAGGTTTTATTAATTAAATTTATTTTTTGAAAATTTTCCAGTGGATGCAAATTTTCCAGCGGTGAAAAGCCTAAGTTGATCTTTTTCTTCAGAATGTATGAAGGAAAATGTAGAAAGTAAATTATGTTGCTTTGGGCTTTGAAAAAAAAATGGTTTTTGGGCCACACCACTTGGACTTACTCCACTCCCCCATGCGTTTTTGGGATGGGAAAGGGGGGGGGGGGGAGGAAAGGGCATCGCCAGCCACTTTCCTCAAATAAAATGCGCCGTTTTAAGATAAATGTTCCCACTCTTTCAGCACTGCGAGCTCCGAGTAGTTTGTTCGTGACACACGGACCATTGAACAGGTTGGGGTCCGTTATCATTTGATGTCATGCAAAGCAAGTTGTAGTAAATTTGGTGAAAGTGTGCGTTTGTGTCGTTTGTGAACGGCCGACTAGGAGCCTACGATAAACGTCCTGTTGGTGATCGTCAATATTGAAGATATAAAACGACTTAAACTACAGTACTAGCATATTAATAAAGACCTCACAAAGGAATTCGGAAGAGGGATAATCACAACAGATGGGGTGTTACCATTTCAAGGTTGCCCAAGTTGTCCAAGATCGTAACAAATTGTACGTTCGCACTAGCTCTTTTACTAGTTTAAATTCCCATTAAAAAAAATGGGGACATTCAACTAGTCAAAGAGCTAATGGAAATGGTTTTTTTTATTCTTTTTAGTTATGAAAACGTAATACGATGGTCCCAAATATAGTGTGCAACAACTAGCCATTTCTAGAGGGGGTACTAGGGTGAAATGTAAAACCTCCAAAATCACTGAACCTACTGTGGTTCAGTAGGTTATTATTGTGGTTGCAGCCCACTTTAAGGCCACTTAAAAAAAGAAAGCTGGTTCTCGGGCATTTTTCTCAAGAAATCCGTGCGGGCGGGAGGAATTTTATTTTTTATTTTGGTTATTTTTTGACACTATTTTTCGGCTCATTTTGGGGAATTGTTTTTTAGTTTGGGTAAAATAAAGAATATTGCCTCATAATGCTTATTGTAATGCTTTTTATAATTATTTAACGAAAAGAATGGTAATTTTATATTTCAATTTCTCTCTGTGGGCTATTTTTGTCGCGTCGTTTCATTTTATTTCCCGTCAAAAAATCGGTGCGGGAGGGCCAGAGACCCAACTTTTCTTTTTTTAATGGCCTAAAGCATTTATATTAAAGATTTCGGGCCCTGCTGTGAATGTAGTGTCCCTTACGTCCGGGCCCAGGTGTCTGGCACCCTTTCCACCCCTTTTAATTACTGCACTACAAATAACTCTTTTAAATTTACAATACAATTATTGTGTCTGCAATTTTTGTGCTCGAAGCCTGCTTAGTTATTTTTAATGATGCACCGTACCGAACAAACCGAATAGAACATAGCCGAACAGAGGGTGTTCAGTTCGGTTCTGTGTTCAGCCTTTCAAAACAAAAACTTAATCGAACGTATTTCCACTTTAATTGATGGATTTTGATATTTGAGTACATATACCATTTTGAAGGTTATTCGCCAGCTTTCTGTTTGTCTAAACCACAAGTGTCTAATTCGAACCGTTCAGAAGTTATGAGGGAAAATGTAAAAGCAGAGGAGCTTATGCTCAAACAAGAGTTTCCACATCTGTGCACTAAGCACTTACAAGTCTGTGTGAACATACCTGCATTTGTTAAGAAAGTCGTAGTTCGATAAATATATAAACCTTTATAAACCGAGTTGTTTTAAATTTTATTTTAAATGTTGATTGGTTTGGTTTCTCTTCGGTTTGGAAGTGTTCGGTATTCGACTCATTTAATTTGTTCGGTAGTTTTAGTTATTTTACTACAATTTATTTTACTGAGGCATGCAACCTGTTTATGGCAGCTACTGTATAATCTGGCCATGGACGTTTTGACAGTAGCTGGAATTGAAAACAAAACCAACCAACCGTATCAATGAAAAAGCTGAAAATAGCTTCGGACCTAAATGGGTTAGGAAATGTACTCAAAACTGCAATGTAAGAGTAAAACAAAAACTTGAAAACTCTAGGTAGAGTCTACTTTGGTTTTTCAGGCAATTACATTCATTTTCTAAAACTGGATACGGATTCAAAACTTTAGTACACACACAGAAAAAGGGTGTTGTACATAGGGCAAATTTTCAGTGAAATCACTAACACAATCACATGTAAGTCTGTCACTTTCTTCAGGATCCAAAAGGAACTACTCTAGTCCACAAACTACCTTCAGGCTTCAAAAGGCACCACTCTATCCACAAACTATCAAATCTGTATATACTGTAACATCTTTCTCCTGTTAAACATCATGTTTTAATTGTTTGAGGACTAGAATAGTGTTGTCTGAAGCCTGAAGAAGTGACAAACACATGTGACTGCACTAGTGATTTCACTAAAAATTTGCCCTTTGAGTACATTATTTTTCTGTGTTTGTAAAGTTTTGGTTGGCATATCCTATTTTTGAAGTTGAATTTAAGTAACAAACTCCACTCGACCGCACCAATTTGTAAGGCCCCAGAATCAACTTTTTTTTTAAGGGGTCTTGAAGATATTCTTGAAACCACGCACCCATTAAATGCTTTAGAAACTTGCGAAGAAATCATGTCTTTACCAATACTACTGACTGATCTGATATTTAAAAATCTATTTTGTGGATTTGCCCGATTCATTATCTGTTCAATCTCTGCTGATTTGACATTGGATTAGTTCAGTACAGCTTAGTGTGTATTATTAAGCTACGTAGACAAGAAAATCTTAGACACTTCACAGAATTACTCACTGTACCTACAGCGATTTGGAACAGCATTGGTGCCAACAGGGGAACTTCAGCTGAAAAGGAAAGAATTTGCACAAGACTTTAGACCCATCGATGAAGAATGCAGATGTACCACATGCCGACGTTATTGTAGAGCGTACCTACATTCCATAGTGAAGCAAGAAACAGTTGCGTGCCATTTGCTGACCATACACAACATAGCTTATCAGGTGAAGTAGACCTATAGTTAGTACACTATCTGATTAATGTTTAGCGTATTTTCAAACACATTTCTGCCACGTAGGTAGTGCTTAAAACCCAGTGATCAGTGCACTGCAGTGTGAAGAAAGCCATCTTCATTTCTCCATCTTCCATTTGGCTGTCCAACGCCATCTCCCTACGTTTGCCCGAGATACAGCGTTAGCAGTCACCTAGTAGTTTTGCTGAAACTTGATTGATTTTGATGATTCAAGTTCACTATTTTAATAGATTATTCAATAGATCTCACATCTGTAGCTATGTTATTCTCAAGTTATTCAGCAAAAAAAAAAAAAACCAAAAGAATCCCATAAAGAATTTAGTTACGGAATCCCTCGACACCATATGTAATATAAAGTTCATTGCCGTTTACATTGGTGAATCCTCTCAAGCACTAAAAAAATGGCTCAAACTCACCAAGACTTTCCTCAGTGCGGGGTTACAACGGGAGCACATATAGGCTAGTTAATTTACACTTTTACCTAGAAGTAAACTTTGCTATTTCTGACCTAGAAAGACATGCTGAACAACATACTAAAAGTCTAAAAAAATCTAAGTGGCGGAAAAGGTTTAAAATGGCCGCCATCTTGGAAAAATTTCTTCCGGTTGTTGTTTTTCACATATATCTCGTTACACGTCACTCCTACGACAAAATTGACCCGAACAAAATTAAAGTACACAAAACTTCGTACAAAATATGTTCTATCCATTGTTTCTGTTGGAACAATGGTTTGGTTGATATGAAGCATTAGAACTGTTACTATCGCACAAAATAGTCTTTATTGTGTTATTACACATAATGTTAATGTTAAACATAATACCGTCATACTGCACATAATAATGTTAATGTTATGGAATTATCACACGTAACGCTGTTCCAGACATCTGTCGCTGGATGTTTGTTCTCATTTGATGGAATGGAACTTTGTTTTACCGATTGGTTTCAATCAGTAACATTTATCGGTGTAACGGTTGCTATTAACCTTTATCACGTAATTTCAACGATCTCAGTCCTCCTTTAACAATAGAACATGACGGCATTGCAACAATGGTTTAGGACTGAGATGAAAAAGGAGGAGTGATATCGGATATCACGCTTGCTTATGAATTAAAGAACATCATGCTTGCTCCAGATGTTAGACAGGACGTTACAGCCGCGATTAAAATTAAGAACAGCATCGTAAAGAGCTAGGCTTGCTTAAGCGAGAAAAAAATGCTTTCGTTTTAATTATTTATTTTATTTTTCTTGCATTATGACACTGAACTGTTAAAGTTATTTTTGATTTAAAATTACAAACGACGTCACAGCCTCAATTAAAATTGAAAACAGATTCTGTTTTCCTCGTCAGTCTGCAGTGCTAATTTTTGTTGGTGGGTAGCTCTCACCCTACCTGACTCCCCTTGACACACTACGCCCTTCTTCTTCCACCCTCTGCCACTCCGCAAAAATCTTGACAAATCTTGCTAGCCATTCTGACACAAACGTCTGTCATGGTTTTCATTATTTTTAATTTATTTATTAAATGTGGAGCTTTTCAATTTGAATTAAACCTAAGCCAAAATTATTACGCATTGAGTATACGTTTATTTATCACTAATCGAGCCCATTTGGCTCTCAGTCCTATAATTACATGTTTATCGTCTTAGAGTATAACTGTTCCAGATTATGCTGAACATAAGCACCCATCATCACACAACAAATGAACACCCAGTTAGCCAACAAAGGTTCTCTGCTTTTATTTCTGTATTGTTACTCGATTCCGAAGTGCCCTATCACCGTTCTCCGCGGAAACTCAATGCCGAATAGCCCCTTTTTACAACTTCTAAAAATAATTTTTAGGAGAAGGTGTCTGAAGGGGCTGTTCGTCGTTGAGTTTCCGTGGTGTAAACGGTGACGGGACACTTTGGAATCAAGTTACAATCAATAAACACGAGCACAGAGCCTTTCACTAAGGAAGGAATAATAATGCTGCCAACAATGGCATGTTTGTCGCATTGTCGACCTTTCTGACCAAAAGAACGTCAGCACGATTCATTCTTTGTTGTGTGCTACTAAAATAAATAGCATATCAGCCAGCAGCAACTTTCCTCAGGGAGATACAACATACATGTCGTTTTTTATTGTTTCAGACGTAGAACAGCTGGAAAAGAAGCTGCATATGACAGATGCTAAAATTGATAGTACGGCCGTATGCGCATTATGTAACAGATGTTTAGTATTGGTTGTTTATTTGCGTACATTTCTAAAATAATACATCTTATTATTGGCGTGTCGAAAGAGTGTGAAATGGGTGATAGGCACAGCCATTTTTTCCACGGTGTTCATACAGCACTGGCCGGGGAAAGCTATAACGCTCTTTGAGGGAGACACACAGCAAAGTGGAGTTTTGCTGCGTATCTCACTCAAACAGCGTTATAGCTCTCCCCGGCAAGTGCTGTACGAACTCCGTGGAAAAAACGGCTGTGCCTATCGCCCATTTCACACTCTTTCGACACGCCAATAATAAGATGTATTATTGTACAAATGTACGCAAATAAACAATCCACTGCGCTCTTACTTGTGTTATTCCCAGCTGATTATAATGTATTACAGGCTAAATTGACAAGTGGGTATGAGGATGAATGGCCTACTTACACAGACTAGTGTGTGCCTAGTTGTTGTAGTAACCTAGAGTACACCTTGCATGCAACTGAGACAGGAGAGCGACGTCACAACTTAAACACTCGATGATGACATAAAGTCATTCTGCGCGTGGCTCTAGTCTAATAATATTTTTAACTGAGACTATTTTTTTTAGCAGTTGCACATCCTTTGCCTGGTTTGTGTTTATCTGCATTCTATGTGGAGTAAATCAGAAAGCGTTCTTGACTAATGCTTTAGCAGTAAGGCAGTTAGTCTTGTAAAGGTTTCCCATTTTTAATTTTCCTTTTTCTTTTGTAGATGAGTCTGATGAAGAATATTCGGGCTAGTATTGTCGAGGATAAATTCCCAACATTTGTACAAAGTTTTATGAATACTATGTTCCCCGACGGTAACTATCCAAGCTGGGCGACTGATGCACTAGCTGCTGTCAATTTAAAATTATAGCAGTTACATATAAATTGTAGTCTGCAGATTTTTAATAAAAGATTCTTTTTGAAATACATTTATACAGTAGATTTAAAATTACAAGGTTTACGATTGGATGTTTAGGTTTGTGTGTTGCCCATGTCACCTTCTATTGCAGCCGGTTAATTCACAAATGAGAGGGTGTATTTTATAAGTAAGATATAAGCATTGTCCGTGTTTCTCTTTTATTCCGATTAATCAAGCTCGTTTGGGCGTGCCATGAATGCCGATCACTGGTTAAACCGACTAATACTCAGTATTGACTTTTCGTATTTCATGTTTGTTCGTCCACCCTTTATCACACATTTATGTACCTAATACTAAACCCTCACTTTCATTTTTTTTAACGTTAGCCAAATTTAAGCCTAAAAAACATCGTTTACCTCGAGTTACATCAAAATAAATAAAAACAACTGCATCTTTTAAATAACCTGACCAAGTGAAAGGTTGTGCCATGGAGGGCTGCGACATCATCTTTCTTAAAGGGAGTTAGGTGCAGTTGTACCCTTCTCGCTATGATGTGCGAGCCCCCCGGGCATTGCAGTTTTGTTTTTGGCACCTGCAAACACACGCGAACGGGTGCGGAATGCAGTTAGATAGATGTCACGCCGCTTGGTTCAAACGAGTATCAATGCGAGCTAAGCACATGTTGTCTCAAAGCAGAAGTTTTGCGAAATTCAATGCTTTTGTCGTGACCCCTACAAGCCCCAAACCAACAAAAGTACAATGTTCAGATTGCCATTTATTTGTGAGTAAACTTTAAGCTGTCTAAGCCTTCCCAATTTTCCGCTTGCCCCGAGTAATAAATCTATTTGTTCCTGGTCTATGGGATTTAACAGGGGGAAAACGTAACTAACCAGACAGTCTCATGAAAACGTTAGGCCATGAAAACTAAATTCTTTGCTTCGCGGGTATTTTTTGAATTTATGAAAGTGACATTTTCGTACATTTTCTACCTCTTACATTTTCCACAACTTGTAAGATTTCGGTCGCATTGCGATTTATCCTTAATGTGGCAAAATTTGCTTTTAGACTAGTTGCTTACAAGTAACAGACATGTCTGATAGTGAGACTGCCTCTTTATCATCAACAATCAATCGGATGTCTACAATTGGATGATTTGCTGTTACTTGGCAGCAATACACTAGCATGTATCCAGATCTCGGTGGTTTACAATCATAGCACATATTTATAACAGCTCCCTGCCTCTAGCACTTTCGCTTATCGTAAATCTTAGGCATGTAGACATTTGCATGTAGGGCAGGAATTTTTTCCCTTTTCAGGAAACTTTCCCTTTCAAGAGTTTATATGGTTTCGGCGAGAAACTTGTGATGTTGGCCCATCCAGATAAGCAGGTATACACTTCAGTGCCAGCATCCGGTGCTCCCTGCTTCTAACCCCTTGCAAGGAAGGTGCACTGCATACTCCTGGAGCCTGAGACGAGACTGATAATAGGGCTTCGCTCCTATTTGTACCATCATTATAATCGAGTAAACTCTTTGTACATCATCAAAAGAGTATTTACTTAAATGTGGGATGATCGGTCATCCTCCTCACATTTTGGCACCTCAAATTTGGGGGTGGCCAAAGAGTAGAGAGGAGGGCCCCAATAGTGAAGTAGCACCGGCTACTAGCAAAAAGAGAAAAGGACGCACCTGCCTATAGCAATCACCGCCCCCGATTTGGAAGGGATGGCGGCCGCATTGCGAGCCAGCATTTCTTGACGAGATTCCGGATGGATGGGTAAGCGATAAGGAAAAGGAAATAGCCTCCCATGACAACGGGTTCAAGCGTCTATCGGCCGATCCATTAGCATGAGCCGTTAAGAAAAGGGTTTGCCTAAGCTGCTGTGTCGTGAAGAGGTCCACATCCAGTTTAAATAATGTGGGTATGTGCCTCAGTGGCTGGTGGGCGCCTGGAAGGTGGGAAATTTTGGGTTCGCATATGAAGGCGACAGGAATTCTACGACTAGGACCACTATACATTTCAGTTTTTTTTTTGCTGTTTTCTAATTCTACTGTATTTAGTGGACTTTTATGTAAGAACGGCAGCAATTTGTAGTGCCGCACGCTCTAGGGGGTTGCGCCGCAGTATTAAGGGGGGGGGGGAGTATTGTGATGGTGGCCCATCCAGATAAGGTATACACCTCGGTGCCAGCATCCGGTGCTCCCTGCCTCTAACCCCTGGCAAGGAAGGTGCACTGCATCCACCTGCAGCGTGAGACGAGACCGATAATAGAGCTGCTGCAATGAAGCCATTTATGCAGTTTGCTCCTATTTGTACCATCATTATAATCGAGTAAACTCTGTACACCATCAAAAGATTATTTACTTAAATGTGGGTCGAATCGGTCATCATCCTCACAAACTTACGGCTAGCCATAGCCATAGAAAATGACAACAAAGCTTAGAAACGAAAAAGTCCTTGCATAGTAAAGTTTTGTCTTCTGAAAGTATTAATTCTGTATATTCTAAATTCCCTTCCCAACTTGGTTGTAAATGTGGCAATATTTAAACAAAATATGACGACCATTTATTGTGCATAAATTATTTTAAGCTGGAGTGTGGGCCTAAGGGTTGTAACAGTGGTGTCTCTACAGGCTGCAGAGGAGGCAATCTCCCCTGGGCCCAGCAACCGAGGATAAAGCCTCACTGGCCCACTTTAAACATTCTGTGAAAATTGTGTCTTGTGTTGCAAAACTGTTGTATTTTTTTTTTTATGAAGGGTTGGGTTGGGTTATAAAATATGCTGCAGGTGTTCGGTTTGGGAGAATTGGGGATTGATAGTGAAAGACGTCAACAATGGTGATCTAAGCTAGGTTGCTGAAAAATTGGGATTGGCTGGGAATTCTTAGGTATGTGATTCTAAACGTTGAATCTAGTGACTGAGATTTGTTGGGTTTAGCACAATAGGTCGGTTCTGTTGGAAGGCAATTGGAATTATTCAGCCTAGGGTCTAGACTAAGGCAACAAAGAATTCAAGGTGATCTGTGGAAATCAAGACAATGACTGGCACTAATATAATAGAAATGTGAGCAATAGCCAATAACAACAATGGTTAATGTATTGTGCAGTGATCTGGTTACACCTTGTGATAAACGATTTGTCCTGGGAAAATGCACCTGGCAAATCCAGCACAATACAGGCTAACTTTAATGTATTAACACAAGTCAGCATTTCAAGGTACAGTGTCGTGGTTAAGAGCATGTCACTGATGCACCATCTAGCATAGCAGTTGACAATACCACTTAACGTACAACCCTGTTACAGCTTGGCAGAAGAGGGAGCTAGGCTATTCCTTATTACCGTATTCGTTTCGCCCTTGTCATTTGCCCTAGCAAGCGTAGCCTAGCTCTCATCCACAAAGTATTCTCTACTGACGAGTCCCAAAGAAGGGCAAAACAGTCTGTCTAGAGATCTTTGTGGGTGATAGCTAATTGATATTAAATGATCAATTGGTAAAAATTGTCCTAGGCCCAGACGTCTACCATTTAGTAGAATGGAGCCCCAAAGAAGCAGCGATTTCTGCTATTTCGCTTGCTGAAACTGTTTTCGTTTCGCCCTTGTCATTTGCCCTAGCAAGCGGCGGTAGCCTAGCACTCATCCACAAACTATTCTCTATTGATGAGCTCAAACAAGGGCGAAACAGTCTGTCTAGAGATCTTTGTGGGTGAGAGCTAATCGACATTCAGTAGTTAAACACTCGACCATAGTTCACAAACACTAAAACTGAGTAATAAAAGATTTTTTCTTTTATTTTGCATGTAAATTGGATTATCCAAACACCCTTCGGCCCTAATTAGTTCGGATAATCGAGGTTCTACTGTATGTTAATTATTTTACACAAAATTTAGTAACAAACACTGATAATTCAGTAAAGGCCACGCAAATAAAAAAAAAAAAAATTATTTGCTTTACAGGCGAGGTTACAATTTTGACCAGCGATAACTTAAGGCACCTGCAAACCAAAGAATTAACTTTGCATGACCAAACGTTACTTTGATTGTTCGTCATAATTACTTAGTAGTCAAATTTTAAAATGGAATTATCTAGGTGAATAATTATTGTAATAATAAAATAAAAAGGTGAGCTAGGTAAAATAAGTAAAAAAGGTAAGAAACTAATCGAAAATACACACTACCTGCAATGCTGTTTACACTAGAGGATTGAAACTCTTTAGATCCGTCCAGCCTAGCAACCCATTTGCGCATGTGTATGCACAGCGCAGACCCTCTTAAATGGTGTTGCGGCGTTTGCCGGCAATCTCTTTTTCTGTTTATATGTCATGGCGGTGGCTCAAGAGGGGAGGTGGGTGGGTACAGGTAGTGAATATTTTTGATAAGGCAATAGAAACCAATTTCGACCCCAGAAAAATTGGGCTTTCTAATTGCCAGCACGAATCCACTACCTGTAAATTTTTGCATTTACAGTAGACCTCGTCAATCTGATGGGTGCGAGCTGGGTTTCCGTGGAGAGCTAGTCTCCAGATTTCAATGCGCAAAGGCTGCCTGTAATGGGAAGGGAAAGTAGTGGGGGGGGG